>ML778797.1:1957327-1984062 GCA_009831015.1 Picea engelmannii | reverse complement strand
AGGATTTGGCTGGGTTTTCTTCCCTTGTTGAGAAGGGTTTCCCAGGATACTTCTTGTGTTCTTGTGCATGGTGTTTCTTCTTGTGATCTTGGTTGCTGCAACATTACTGTTTATGGTTAAGTGAAATGCTAAAATGAAATGAACTTCATGCTTAACCTAGCTATTTAAAAATCAACAGAAAGGACTCAGCAACAAGCCCCTAGGGTTCCATACAAGGGTCAATTCCAGAAAGGGAACCAAGTTTTCAGACCAAAGAATGATCAAGAGGTTCCAAATGTTAGAATATAATCGATGTGCTCGTTTAACCATAGACAATATCACTATTGTCACCCAACCATAGGCCAAAGCCACCCCCGAGCACCTTAACCTTGATAGAGAATCATTCCGGAAGCAAACCCTAGGCTAGACAGCCAAACAAGATAGCGCACCTCTCTCCAAGGATAACGCACCAAACATGAGTAACAAGAGCTGATTAAAGAGTCCAAACCATAACCAAGAGAGAGTCCAAGCCAAAACCGAAATCTGCTAGCTGCAACAGCTGCAACGACAACTCTCATCCAAACTTGCGCACAAACTGGCCAACTGCAGTGCGCACAAGTGTTGCTTCTGCAGTTCTGAGAATGCCTACCAGAATGAAGACTGGTTTCCTGTATTTATACTAAAACTGACAAACTGCCTGGGCCGACTTCTCATTCTGGGTGCCTATTTACTTAGTATATAATATTTCCTTTAGCCGACTTCTTCTCTTGGAGGCTAATAACCTAATACAAATTATCCTCTTGAGCTGACTTGTCTTCTAGGGTTATTAGCCAACTAATTTGGGTTTCTTCTTGCTTCTCGGAATATTCTATTCTCGTCAGGTTTACACGTGGAGGTAAATACCTCCCGCAGCTACCATAATATCAACACTCCCTCCTAGCTAGGGAGGTATTTGAAGGTAATGGTCTTGAGCACAAACATACCATTTACCCAGTAGCATCAACATAGTCGTATAGACTATCTCATGACTAGATCATGAGCACCATCATCACTATCAGTGTCATTAGCTGCATCATCTCTCGAAACCATACTTTATCTGAGTAATCAGACATGATGCTGGATAAGTCAATCACTCCACGGAGTGACAGAAGAGCCATTCTTCTAATTCAGACATATGTCCTAGAAGAATACATGTTCTGAACCATTTTCTGTCTGGGAAATCTCTGTCCATTGATCATCCATCTAGCTGATAATCATTTCCAACACTACTGATAGTCTTCAAGGTGATCATAACAATGTCATTCAATAGAACACAACTGTGTCTATCCATAGTAGTATACAACTACAATCCAGTGGTACACTGCCACACCAAGTAGCACACAGATACTTGATTAGTGACATATAGTCACAATCAGTGGAACACATCCACTACAGTAGTATATATCTACTATCCCGAGACATACAGTCTCCATAACAATCATATCATCAACCTGCACATAAAACATTGTTATGATATATAAACTGAATAATCTGGGCCATTCTTCCACTCACATCTGTGAGATCTGGAAGAGCATCTTCCCTAAGAAAGTAAAACATCAACGATGAGCTTTCTGGACTATTCTTCTCAAGCAAGGAAGAATAACTATCTTGATTTCTGAGCCTGGACCATTCACCTATCTGGGCCATTCCTCCGGCACTAAACAAAGTGCAACCTGGAGAGAATGAATCTGCCCTAGGGAATGCTTGTCCCTGATTGCTGAACCTGGACCATTTGCCTATCTGGGCCATTCCTCCGGCACTAAACAAAGTGCAACCTAGAGAGAATGAATCTGCCCTAGGGAATGACTGTCCGGACCATTTCCTAAGGAAATGACTGTCCTGCACCAACCTCCAAAACGGACCATTCTTCAAAACTGCTCACAACTGTGAGCTTCGAAAGAATGACTGTTCGACGAGGCAGACCAGTCTTCTTGACCACTACTAAGAGTGACCGTCAAGAAGAGAGACTGTCCTAGACCATTCCCCATGTTAACCACAAGGGGAATCGCTGTCCATGGTACATCAATAATCCATCGAACCATTTTCATTAAGAAACTGACCGTTCGATCTGGACCATTTTCCGAACTGGAAAATGCCTGTCTGTCAGAAATCTCAAACCACTTTCTGAACTGCTCATCTTGGACCATTTTTCGAACTGAAAAATGACTGTCTATAAATCAATAGCACATCATTGCTCCCTCCCAACCTGGGAGTCATCTCTTCACTTTTCAATAAGGAAGTCGTCTCCACGAGCTCCAATTGTTTCTTGAGTACGCAAACTCTTTCATTTTGGACAAAGGCTTTACCAAAATATCTGCTTATCTGCTCATCTGTGGAGATGTATATTGGAGAACCACTTCTCTTTTCTGGACTTCATCACGGAGAATGTAATGCTTGATCTCAAATGTACTTCGGTCTTTCTGGAACACTGGTTTTCTCTGAAGGCTTCATATAACTTTGATCAATATAGTATATCATTATTGGATTCATCTTTTGTTTCCTGCTATCTCATAACATCGTGGCAAGGGTCAAACTGGAACATATCCAAGTGGTACTTCTTCTGCCATCATCCTGAGCTTTTGAGTAACCATTCTGATACAATATCTCTGTTATATAAAGTTTTTCACCACACTTCTATTGTGCATTGGAGGTCCTTTACCAAGTTGTCTTCTTTCATCTGCATACAAGGGTCTCTTTCTGGTATACCTTAAAGCCTTGAGGTTGCTCTTCATATGCTCTTTGTTCAATTATTCTGGAGAACAGTCTTTGCATTTATCAGATGTAAACTCCAACCCATGGATATTGCGGACGATATAATGGCTCATGTAGAGGTATGTCTGGTTTATTGGAACAAACAATCATCATAGTCTTCTCCCTCCATCTGGGAGAACCTCTAGTTCTGGATCTCACAATGCTTACATTCATAAGTCTTCCATACATTGTTCTTCATCACAACTTTCAGTTCCTCTGCTTGATTCTTTCATATCAGGCTGGTAGTCTTGCGATTCTTGATACAATGACTAGTTGTTCTGGCTTTTCTTTCTTTCTTGGAATCTTCATGTTCTTCCTCATGTTTCTCTTTATCTCTTGGGTCCATGGAGTTTTCTATAGATTCCATGCCCTGAAGATTCCACTTATTTCTTTCATCATAGGATCATGGATGTGGATGGAAAACTAGAGATACTTTGAGGCTTCTTTTTCCAGAGAAGAAGTCACACTGAACACGTGCTGCTTTTCATGGTTGCTACCATGGATAGATACTTCATCATCTTCAATGGATCATATAATTTAGGATTATCTCCCTCCTAATCCTTGCTTCATGCTCTTCTTTTGTAAATATATAATCGGTTCCCTCCATCTAGGAGAGTCCACGCTTCCGTCTGCAGCCTTATTGCCTTCTGCAAAGTGTCACAAATATTTTTCCAATTTCCTCTTGATTGCTGACTTCTTTCTGTCTTTACTTCTTCTAGGTTTCTTCAAGATTGATTATGATTTCGGCTTATCTTGCAGCTGTTACGTAAGTAATATCTTCCACATGAATTGTTACCAGGGTTTGTTAATGTTCTTCATCCTTTCATGTGTATTGCCTGACTTGTAGTCATTGTGATAGCAAGTCCTTATTTTGTTGATCTTCCATAGGTGTAGTTTCTCTTTGAACATCTTATCTTCTAAGAAATAGATATGGAAGATATGTACAAAAACTATGTAAACATGGTATGTACAAGAACTATGAAGAATATTCACTATGTAAACATGGTATGTCCACACAAAGCCCTTGAAGCGAAAACTCCAGAAGAAGTTTTCACCGGAATTAAGCCTTCAATTGATCACTTGAGAATCTTTGGCAGTCCAGTCTATATTCACATTCCAAAAGAGAAGAGGACTAAGATAGAGCCCTCCAGAAAGAAAGGAACTTTTGTGGGATACAGTGAAACCTCAAAAGCTTACAGAATTTTTATCCCAGGTCAAAAGTTCATCGAAGTAAGCAGAGACACGACTTTTCATGAAGAGACAACTTTTCGTTGGGCCAGAGAACTTGCATGTGATTCAGGGGAGCAGGAAGCTCCACCACTTGATTCTTCAGATTCTCCTCTTTCAGATGAGCAGGGAGAGGAGACCTCAGAACTTCCAATGGATCCCTCAAGGGATACTACTGAGTTTTCAATGGAGATACCTCCTATTAAAAGGAAACCAGCCTGGTGCCGAGAAATACTAAAGGAAGCAGAAAAGCATTCAACTCCTAAGGGCACCTTCAGAGAAAGCAAGAAACCAGATAAGTATTCCGGTCTCATAGCTAAATTGAATATTGTGATTGATTTAGAACCTTCCACATTTGAAGAAGCCTCCAAACATCAAGTGTGGAAAGATGCTATGATAGAAGAATATGATTCAATTCTAAAGAACAATGTATGGACAATAGTTCCTAGACCTCATGGCAAATCAGTGGTAACTTCCAAATGGATTTATAAGATAAAGCATGCAACAAATGGCAGTATTGAAAAATACAAGGCTAGATTCGTGGCTCGTGGTTTCTCTCAGAAAGAAGGAATTGACTATGATGAGATTTTTGCTCCAGTGGCCAGATATACTTCAATCAGGATTATTATCTCTCTTGCAACAATTTTTGGTTGGAAACTTCACCAGATGGACGTTAAGACTGCTTTTCTTAACGGTGAAGTTGAGGAAGAAGTATATATCGAACAACCTGAAGGTTTCGTGATTCATGGGAAAGAATCTCATGTATGCAAACTCAAGAAAGCCCTGTATGGGTTGAAGCAAGCTCCGAGAGCTTGGTATGGTAGAATAGACAACTTTCTACAGAGTCTTGGATTCACCAAGAGCATAGCAGATCCCAATCTTTATATAAAGATTGTACAAAATCATCCAGTTATCTTAGTCTTATACGTGGATGGTCTGTTCCTCACTGGAGAGGAAAACTTGATATCTCAAACTAAGAGGGAGCTTTCCGCAGAGTTTGAAATGAAAGACTTGGGGCTCATGCATTATTTCTTGGGTTTGGAGGTATGGCAAAAACCAGGTGAGATCTTTCTCTCACAGAGTAAATATGCAATTGACGTGCTTCGCAGATTTGGCATGATGGACTGCAAGTCCATGACCACTCCAATGATCTCTAACCTAAAGAAACTACAAGATTAGGTTACAGGTTCAGATCCAGAAGACCCTACCTTATATCGGCAGATCATTGGGTCATTGATGTACCTCGTACATACTAGACCGTTGCTATTAAATATATTCTGAGATATGTTCGGGGAACTATAACTTATGGTCTCAGATACACTTCCAGTGGAGGTGTAATGCTTCATGGATTTACAGATTCAGATTGGATGGGCAGTACAGTGGATCGGAAGAGACTTCCGGATATTGCTTCAGTTTGGGTTCAACAATGATTTCCTGGTCCAGCAGGAGACAGGGTTCCATAGCTCAGAGCACTGCAGAAGAAGAATACATTGCTGCAAGTGCTGCTAGCAGAGAAATAATGTGGCTTAGGAAGCTACTTTCAGACTTGTTCAGTACAGAGCTAGAATCCATTGTCATTCACTGTGACAACCAGAGTTGTATAAAGATCTCTGAGAATCCGGTGTTTCACGACAGATTGAAACACATTGAGATGCGATATTTCTTAGTATTCGGTATGTTCTGACGGCAGAACAAACGACAGATATTTTGACCAAGCCACTGTCCTTGACAAAGTTTGCGTATTTTCGTGACAAGCTTGGTGTTGCTGAGAATGCCTCTCTTGCTGAGAGGGAGTGTTGAATTTATTGTGGCTGCAATAGCCATTCTCCTTGAAGGATGGCTTAAGACCCTAGTTGTGGACTAGGGCCCCCAGTACACCCCTGGGGTTCTTGGTCTGGGACCAAGCAGTAAAGACCCTTGTGAGGGCTCCCCAGTAGATGACTGGGGTTCTTGGTCTGGGACCAAGTAGTTTAAGTCCCTAGATATGTCTAGGGCCCCTGGATGTGTTCTAGGATACCCATGCCTAAAGCATGGGTTGATCCTTGGTCTTGTACCTTGGTGGATAAGACCCCAGATATGTTCTGGGGCAACCTGGTCCTTGATCAGATAGATCTTGGTGTAATACCAAGATTTGTTGGTGTGTGATCCTCTTCCTCTCTTCCAGGATGGTCCACAGGACCCAGGAGAGATTTTGAAGATGGGCATAACCACATGAGGGATGTATCCTATATGTAGTGATGATAAAGTTAATTGGTCACCTTGAGAATTATATGGACATGTATTCCACTAAGTAAACCTCTTCTAAACCCCCACCCTTTGGTTTTTGAGTTTGAGTTTGTTTGGGGTTTGTATTTTTGTTTTAGGGCTCAATATGAAAAATATTAATTAATGTTTAATTATAACATATTAAATTAATATTTATATTAATTAAATATGTTATTTTTAATTATATTTTTTTATAGCCTAGCCCTAGCCTAAAACTATAAATACAAACCCTTCCCCCTTCACTTTTACACTCTCACACTCTTCTCTCCTAAGTGTGGCGGATTGTTCTGAGTTCCTATCTCTTTGAAGCTGCGACCCTCCTTCAACAGTTCAGATCAGCCTTTATTATTTTTGTTGACAGGTCCATGTGTCTTTGGTGTGTTGAAGGTCCTTCCTTGCTGCTGCCAGGTCTGTGTTAAGGGTCGCTGAGCTGAGGTTTACTTTGTTTGCTGTTGCAAAGTGTTTGAAGCTGCCGCCCTCATTTCTGTTCCTTGTTGCTGCCAGTCGACCCTCTTCTAAAGCTAGTAGAACCCTCCTTGAGCCTGCCGTCCCCTCCTTCTTGAGCAGATCTGGATCCATGAAGGCTGCGACACCCTTGCTGGGTTGCTGGACCTTCTTTATAGGCAACCGTCCCTTTTCTCCTGGCAGATCATTCTACTATGTGAGGGTTTTGCTTCCAGAATTTGCCGTGTGGGGTTTTTCTTGTGGTTTGTGAGAGGTCTCCCTTTGGTGGCTTGACTGTCCTACTTTCTCTTGATTGAGATCTAACCCTTTGAGGTAGATCCATGATACCTAGACTTATCTGAGCATATATATAGTAGCCTATCATCTCTTAAGTGAGTCATGCTCTTCTTTATGACACATAGGTAAGTTACTACTTCAGTTTATTTCATTGCCTATACTTAGATCTATAGTTTATGTTCTGATCTATCAATTAGCATGCTAAGGCATATTTCTATGGTTTCTTTGTTTTATTTACTGAGAAATAAACCTACTGTTCAGATCTAAACATACACAGTCCAGATTTATTTGTTTTGCTAACTTAGAAATACAACACAGTTCAGATCTAAAGTGTTTTGCTAACTCAGAAAGATAACACAGTTCTGATCTATTTGTTTTGCAAACTCAGAAATGCTTCTACAGTTTAGATCTAGTTGTTTTGCTCATTCAGAAACAAATCTATAACTTTACTTATTCAGAAGTACCTTATGTTCAGATCTACTGTATGTCTATGCACTTCTGTTCTGAGTTTAATTTTTATTTAGATCTTTATGCTCTTGCTGATCTAACTGTCAGAAATTTTTAAAAGAAAGTATATTTTTCGTCTTTCCCTATTTTCTTACATTAGCCTCTAAAGAGATGGCACGAATCAGTACTTGGGAAACTCGTCCCAGCTGCAAGGAATAGATCCCAAACAACACTGTATTCGACCCCTCTATTCAGATAATTGATCCAGCTCCCAGAGTGCACCTCCACAAGAAGATTTGCCTCTTTTTCTTAAAGAAATGCAACCACCCTTTCCAGAGCTCAACTCCCTTGGAGAATAGTTCCCTTACTCAGAAATCGGCCAGTCAAAGGGAAACTCGCCCTGCATGAACCAAACGACTTCAACAACAAATAACTCAGCCACAAACAAATATCTTAGCCACCGAACGATAGATCTCAGCCACAATAAAAAAAACTCCGTCCCGAATGAAGCACAATAAGAAGATCTGAATGATCTCCTCTCAATGATCAGCTAGGGTGGATAGTCTCACCACCGAAATCAATCTCAGGAATCTCTCCTAGGGTTTTTCGTCCCGAGAGTCCAAAAGCCACAAGAGCTCTCTCAACTCAATTTTAGAAATTAACTAGTGAATAATGAGAGAGGGTGCCCCTCATTTCCCCTTTTATTCTTTCATTGACACATTTTCGCCATTTTCACCCTTTTAATAAGTTAAGTGACTTTTCATTATCACCATAGTCACTTTAGGCGCCTTTTTACTTAATTACTCAATGTCACCTTTTTTTTTAAAAGTTACTTTTCCCCTTGTGACATTAAATAATTAATTAATTCCCTTTTTCCCCACTGACTATAGCCTACGGGAATTACTTAGGCTATTAAGTCAATCTCTCAGAGAGCTCATTTGGAAAGGGACATTATAGTCCTTGTTTCCCGAGATTACTTGTCCTCAAGCAACCACAAATTTGGATGCTGTAAGATCTGGTCACTTTCCCATGTGGCATCCTCTGCTGGCAAATCTCTCCATCCGATGAGGTACTCTTGGATCACCCTGTTACACCGATATCTCCTCAAGAACCAATACTAGTTGTCCCTCGTCCAATGGAGGTAACTCTGTCGAAGTAGTGACCTGTTTTCCCAATGCCTTTTTGAGGCACGAAACATGAAATACATTGTGAATTTTGCTTCCCTCCGGCAACTCCAACTCATAAGCCACCTCACCAACTCTCCAAATTACCCTGTAGGGCCCACAAAAACGTGGCTTAAGCTTTTTTGCACCACTTTTCTTTAGTGAAGACTGTTTGTATGGCTGTAGCCTCAAGAATACTAAGTCTTCCACTTCGAAGGTGCGCTCGACCTTGTGCATGTTTGCATAGATCTTCTGCTGGTTCTTGGCTATTTGTAGGTTGTCCTTGAGAGCTTTGAGTATGTCCTAGCTCTCTTGGATCCAATCCTTGGCTTTGGGAGCCTTGTTATCCCCAAATGCCAAGTCAACAAAAGAAGGAGCATCATAACCATACAATGATCAGAATGGTGCCATACCGATGGACATGTGATAAGTGGTGTTATAGCAGTGTTCCCCCAAATGCAACCACTTCACCCATGCCTTCCGTTGCCCGAACACGTAGTTATGCAAATACTCTTCTAACCACTTGTTCACGTTCTCTATTTGAGGGTGGTAACTAGTGCTAGGAGTTAACTCTGTGCCAACCAACCTGAACAACTCTTGCCAAAAAGCACTAAGGAACCTGCTGTCCCTGTCACTGAAAATATACCTTGACAACCCATGGAGTCTGAAATTCTGAATACCTCCCTGAAAAAAAACTCCGCTACCTGTGCTGCCTTGTATTAAGAAGATATGGCAAAGAAATGTGCAAATTTGGTCAATCGATTGACCACCACATATATACAGTCTCTACCCTGTATCCTCAGTAGACCTGTGATGAAGTCTGTGGATATGCTTTCCCACTTCTGCTTTGGGATGGGCAACGACTGTAGTAATCCTACAGGATGGGTCTGCTCTGAGTGGTTCTACTGACAAGTCACACACTCTCGCACATGCCTCAATACATCATCTTTGAGGCCCTTCCAAGTAAACCTCTCTCTAATCTGCCTGTAAGTTTTAAAATATCTCGGATGCCCTGCCAATGGTGTATCATGCATGTTTTTCATAATTTTCTCCTTCAGAGTAGATTCTGGGAGTAAGCATATGTGGTCTTTATAGTAGTTATGTCATCCACCACTTTATACCTGTCATCCTGCATAGTGCGATACATCAACTCACATGAAAATTTGTTCTTGGAATACTCCACCAAGAGATGAGATTTCCAATCAGCTAAAATCTCTGCAAGTGAAAAAATCTTCGGTTTCATGGAGAGAGCATCCACAATTGCATTCTTCTTTCCTTTTACATACTCAATGTTGAAATGATATGCCTGCAGTTTGCTAACCCACTTCTCCTGCCTTTCATTCAAGTCCTTTTGCCCCAAGAAGTGCCTCAAGCTGTTGTGGTCTGTCTTAACCACAAATTTTCCACCTACCAAATACCGTCTAAACTTCGCCAAGGCATGCATGATGGCGAGCATTTCCTTGTTGTAGATGGAGTAGAGTCTCTCCGACTCTATGAGCTTCTTGCTCTCCTATGCTTTCGGATGCCTCTGCTACATCAAAACTGCTCCTATCCCCTCACTCGATGCATCACACTCAAGCACAAAGGGTTGAGTGAAATCAGGAAGTGCTAGAACTGGGTAAGTGCTCATCACTTCCTCCATCTTGTCAAATGTACTCTGAGCCTCCTTGGTTCACCTAAACGCCCCTTTCTTTGTGAGGCTTGTGAGTGGTGCAACCAATTGTGAAAACCCCTTCACAAACCATTTATAGTAGCTACAAATCCCGAAAAAGCCACGCAAGTGTGAAATATTTTTGGGTGGTGGCCAATCCAATATAGCCTATATCTTCTTCCTATGTACCTGTACTCCATGAGCACTGACCACGTAACCCAAGTATAAAATATCTGTCATGACAAATTCACACTTTGACTCTTGACATACAGTGATTGTTCCTCCATGATACTCAGGATCTCCTCCAGATGCTCCAAGTGTTCTTCCCATGTCTTGCTATATAT
The DNA here is from genome assembly GCA_009831015.1 of Picea engelmannii. Taxonomy (NCBI): domain Eukaryota; kingdom Viridiplantae; phylum Streptophyta; class Pinopsida; order Pinales; family Pinaceae; genus Picea; species Picea engelmannii. The sequence goes on along the minus strand of ML778797.1, from coordinate 1,973,455 downwards.
CAGAAGATCGTCAAAGAAGACTAGCAAAAACTTCCTTAACTGCTTCTTGAATATGTGATTCATGCAGGATGGAAAGGTGGTTGGTGCATTGGTCAACCCAAATGGCATGACCAGAAACTCATAATGGTCGTAATGGCATCGAAAAGCAGTTTTGGGAATATCCTTCTCTCTGACTTTGCTCTGGTGTTAGCCCGATCGAAGATCAATCTTCGAAAAATATACTGCCCTGTGCAGCTCATCCAGAAACTAATCGATCCTAGGTGTAGGGTACTTGTTCTTGCTTGTCTTTTTATTCAATGCCCTGTAGTCAATGCACATCCGCATTGTGCTATCCTTCTTCTTTACCAACACCACAGAAGAAGCGAATGGACTAGAGCTTGGCCTGATATGCCCCATCTCTAGCAGCTCCTTAATGGCCTTTTCAATCTCATCCTTGAATTTCTTCGGATGCCTGTAGGGAGTGGTGATCACAGGTTTCGCTCCCTCCAATTCAATAGTGTGCTCGAATCCTCTAATTGGGTGGTCTCCCTAGAGGTATCTGCCCAAAGACTCGATCGTGTTTGCTCAACAGTGTTTGTATGTCTGTATGATATTGATGGTTGTTGTCTGAAGGTTACTCAGTAGTGAACAAACACTCTGTTGCATAAGCAACATCCCCATGTCTGAAAAGACCCTCCATTTGTTTAGTTGAGATGATCCTGGGAGCATCATTTGACATGCCTCTCAAGACCACCTTCCTACCATTTGTTGCTTTGAACTCTATCTCCATGGCCTAGTTGTCAATCGAATGTTTTCCTATGGAAACAAGCCATTGGACACCCAGTATGACATTGGTGTCTTGCAACTCAATTATATAGAAGTCATCGGTTACTCTGTAGTTTCCCAATGTTAAGCATAACTATGGGATCTTCTGTGTGCAAGGCATGACACGCGCACCAACTACTGTTACATCAAATCCCTCAAAATCCATTGTAGGAATGCCCGTCTTAGCCACCAAGGTTGAATCAATGAAGTTGTGGGCTGCCCCACCATCAATCAGTACTGTGACCCGCTGACCTTGTACTACACCTCGGATCCTGAAGGTGTGAAATCCGGGGACACTCGATAGAGTGGTGATAGCACCACTCTTGACCTCCTCATGTGGCTGCTCCTTAGCTGATTTGTCCTACTCATGTTCTGTACCTACTCTGCTTCTTCCTCCTCTTAACTATCTAAGAGAACCTTTATATAATGTGCCTTTCCCTTGCCCATACACCTGTGCCTAGGTTCCCAAGGGTCCTTGCAGTTGAAGCAAAGTTTTTTTCTTCTCAACTCATTACAAGTTGCCTCATCCAACTTCTTACTTGGTCCCTCTTTCTGAAAGGGTTTCTTATCCTTGCCTTTCTGTGGAACGAAAGGTTTGGAGAACGTTTTTTCCTTCGGGACTGCATCCTCCATGTCCCATGTCCTGACAATGGCATACTGTAAGGTCTCAGTTTTGAAGGCTTTTACCCAACCACACAGTGGCTCGAATAAACCCTCTGTGAACAACATCACCAACCTCTGCTCAGATATATCTGTCACTGTGACCGCAAGTCTTTGAAACTCGATGATGTAAGCATCCAATGTCCCAACCTATTTGAGCTGTGCCAACTCCCTAGAGTGTATCTATGGATCCTTTCTGTCAAACCTCTCCATCAAATTCTGTGTGAAGTCTATATAAGAGGTGATGTTGGCATGTCCCAGAGTGACCAATCCATGGTACCACCACTCATGGGCTTCCCCGTCCAAATGCAAAATAGCGAATTTAATCGCTTTTGCCTCCGACATGGTGTTTTGTTGAAATATTGTAACTGCAAAGAGTATTCTATTTTATTATTGATGTATTTTTCATTAGATCAATCCCCTTTTGTGGATTGATCATGTCGGGCATTGTAAATGACCAAATCCCCTTTTGCGGATTGGTCAAACCCTAATTGTAATATGCATAATGAGAAGTCGCCCCCCAGAATTAATTAAAGTGGTTATAACCACCAAGAAGGAGAAGTCGACCCTGCCAGTGAAAAGACACGTCCTTTCAGCACCTGCCAGATTGTATAAATAAAGGAGGCTAGTGCCTCATTTGTTCACTCACTCACTTGTTCATCAGAGCGCAAGTTTGAAGCTGCAGTTGGAGAAGAAGGAAGAGAGAGAGAGGTGCATTACTTGGAGAGGACTTTCTGTAGTGTTTGGTTTATTCTCTTGGCATTGTATTAGCTATCTATATTAAGGAAGTTTTTGCTGGGTTTTCTCCCCCATGAGGGTTTCCCAGGATAAATGATGTCTCTCTTATGATTGTGTATTTCTCAATGATCCTATCTATGCTATGGTTATCTAGTGAATTGAAAAGAAACCTAATAATAGCTTAAACTCTAACATGGTATCAGAGCTAAGCTAAAGAGAGCATCTTTCACAAGAAGAAAAACGTCACTATTGTCGTACAAGAAAATTAGGGATTTTTGTTGGAGAGGAATGTTTGCCTAAAACCCATCTAGAAAAATGCGCCCTACCCTAGTGAAGCTTTTGGCATCTTCAGCGCACCTTTTTAGTGGATAGAACTCTTGGAAAGTGAAACCCTAATTTTCACCGGTACCAGAAGTACCAGAAAACCAGAAGCACCAAAAAACCAGAAGTACCAGAAAACCAGTCCAGAAATCCGTAGGTCAAGTTTGAGGGGGTAAAATTTGGATTTTCAGAAATCTGACTGCACCAGCTTACTTGCCTCAGCTCAGGGCATCTATCCTCTGGATCAGAATTTCAAAATTTGAAGTTTGAAAAATTAGGGTTTCCTCATAAAACCTTGAGTTGCAGTTGTAGTTACAGTTTCAGAATCTGTTGCAATATCAATTGTAGTTGAAGTATCAGCTGCAGTACTAGTTGCAGTCACCCTTGAAGTTCTTAAGAGTTGGTAATTATTACCACTGCTACCAGATGGTGCCACTACCTGCAAATGCTATCAGAGGTATGTACTCACATATGTTTAAATTGTTAAGCTTTAAAGGGTATTTGCAGGAGAAGGGATCTCTTGCCATAGATCTAGAAGGATCTCAAGATCCAACACATTAAGAGGAATAATACAACCAAGGTTTGACTATTTTGATATGCATCTATTTGTTATGACATCATTTTGATCTAGGTTGCATGTTGAAGCTATGACCATCATACTAACCTTTGGTCAAAATTAAAGTCAAGGTATTAGATGGATTAAAGTTGAGATCATAGAGTTTATTCTCTAACCCAACCTTCTATCAAGATAACATATTGTCCTAGTACAAAAGACAAGTTGAAGAAAACACTTGTCATCTTGAGTGAAGGAGACTTGGAAGAAAAACAACACACATTATTGAGGACTGTTATTGCGCAGTTTGTATTTTAGGTCACAGGCTATAGGATAGTGGACAAACTGGCGTAACAGGAACCTTCCCCACCCAATGTCACCTCGATGGGGAGGTTCTTTCTGTTTAGGGTGATTAGCCCAAGGGAGACGTCCCCGGTAACCTGGGGTTAGAAGAGGCAAAGGATACAAGGTCAAATGTTAAGGTTTCCCTCCTCACAGGTTACCACCAGTATCAGATAATCCGGCTAATCAGCGAATAAAGGAGTGAAGTCCCTGTTGAGAACACCTGCCCAACACAAGATAATAACAACACAATATATATATTTGCAGGTTATAATTCAAAGGGTTAGTACTCCTTGATTATCTGATTTCATTTAACAAGCAATATGATAGACAAAAGGAGGTCAACGTTCTGCTAAATAGCCTATGCAAGATCACCAATTCATCAATTGTCTACAAAATGACCAAGCCAACAATATTTTCAATCAGCAATAGCTCAATAAATGCTTGACGTCATCATCAATTGCTTGATTACTAGTTAGAAGGCTTGCTGCGTCAAGTATGACGTCAGCCTAGGTTAGTAGGGTTAGTTAGGGTTTCAAGAATTAAAGTTTTAAAAGATGATGTTACACAGCAAAAGCTCAACGTTGTAAGTCTAACCAGTGCCTTAGGGTGAAATGGAGTCAAAGCAAGGGCAAAGATCTCGGGAGGATTTAAAATTCAGAGACTGGAAGGTTGGGTTCTATGGTGCTGCAATGGCAGGGCCCTAGAATCAAAACCCTAAGGGAAGGAGGCTCACTCCGGTGTTGCTTAAGCAAGGCCTCGTGCTCCTTCCTCTTTCTCTAAATACACTTGGCAAAACGGCTAGCTTCAAAGTACAGATTTAAGGGAGAAAGTGTTGCAAGGGCAAGGCTTTCAAGCCCTAGAAGGTTAAAACCCTAGGTGTAGACTCAACTAGGCCTAGGACGTCTCCTCTTTTCAACCTATAACTTTAATGCTAACTCAGAAAAAAGGAGAAAAGTGTAGCAATGACTAGGCTATATCTACTTTTTTCAATGGCTGAAAACTATTTCTCATCATAGGGACATATAGCAATGACCTACTAGTGTGCTTGCTACCTAGGGTTTCAAGATTCAGCAATATAATAGCAAAATGTAAGAAATTAAGCTTACAACCATTCACTTAAGAAGTTTTGCATGAAAAACTCACTTACATATCATGAAGAATGCATAATCAAACCCTAGTTGTAAACCTTCCATGAGAGAAACACCATGAATGCCAAGAGAAAACCTCCTCCAAGAGTTGCGCCTCACTTTAAAAGACCAAAAGCACCAAACTAGGGCGCAAGTTTTAAGAGCTCACAAGAGAGTGAGTTGTGTTATGTTCCAAAATGAGGAAAAACGTCCTCTATTTATACCAATCCATGACCTTTAAATTAAAAATAGGTCATTGAAACAGCTGACAAGGCTGACTACAAAATTTACATTGTTTTTACATTAACTGCTAGAAAATGACATAATATGAGCAAAAAGAGGGACGTCAAGCCCTTCTGAGGGAGACGTTGGCCCTTTTTGGGCATTTCCAGCATCCAAAAGCCAGATGTTGGCCCTTCTAGGGCTCCTCCAAGCTGCCACACGTGCCAAACAACCTCATCACACTGCCACACGCTCAGAATAACGTCCTGCTCTCCTGGGTGACGTCCTGTCCATCAAAGGGAAGATGTTCCATCTGAAGTGGGTGATCCCCCCTAGGCCGGGCTCTGCCAAGGTGTCCTGGATGGAACGTCCTTCTTTCTTCTCGTGCAAAGACTCATCATAACGTTGTCCTGTCTCTGTCATCCAACAACCATCTGATGGGCTCTTTAGCCCCATGGAGGTCCGAGCTAATCATATCCCCATGTGTACCGGTCCACTGGTACCTGTTCGTCAGGCATGGTCCTGCACATCAAAAACTACGCCCTCCATGGGCTCATCAGTCCTTGGGATCATAGCAATGTCAATCATGTTTCATCATTAAATTTATCAAATACATGCATAAAATCCTTAGCATATCATCTAATAGCTCAAAGACATTACACTGATCTACTATACAAAGTTGAAGAAATAGACAGAGTAACCTATTGGGCCAGTATCCATAAGAAAAGGAAAGTTTCCACAAAAGATCATTCAAGCCATGTACATGAAGTGATATGGTCTAAGGATGTCCAGTCATAGTGAAGACCAGGTGTAGGTATTGTCCGTGGGTGCCTTTGTAGGAGGTGAGCTGTACCCGTCATGGATGCACTTTTTCCAAGCCCCTTTATTGCCTTTATTCTTTCTTTTTACTTCAAGGTCTGACCAGAGGACACTGCCTTGGCGTGGTGACCAGAGCTGACAGTGTTACCCACTAGTATTTTCGCAGAAATGATAAGGCTGGCTCGTGATGAGACCCCCTTTCCCTTGGCCATGCAACCAAAGGTCACTGCCCTGGCGTGGTAACCAGATAATGGCAATGTCATACCGCTAGATACTTATGAACATAATGGGCCGGCTCGTGATGAGACCTCCCATCCTCCTGGTTAGGTCTTGTTTTGTTATTTTTCTTCGGGTCCCTTTTGTTTCTTATCGAGAGGCCTTTTATTGCCTTCTCGGGGATCCCTGGGCGAAGCATCTCTAGGTTTTATTTCCTATGGCTTTTATCTTTTACCAACTGCTTTTACCCCCTGGGCCTTTAGCCCCTTCTTCCCACAGGACAAAGTGTAACCCTTCAAAGGTCATCATAACGCCCGGACCAGGGGAATGGGATGGATGTATGGGAGATAAGATGTAAAGTGACAGTATGGTGGGAGCGGACGATGGCTCTTCAAATCCTCCCTAGTGGCTAACCAAAACCCACGGATACAAGCTTGCTAGGGCACCCCGTTAATCCTCCCAACAATGGTCAAGTGGGTTAGTGTAAGATCCAAGTAGTTGTCAGAAATGTAAGGAACCTGATGCATATATAAGAAAGTTATAACGATCAAACATGACACATACCATGATACTTGGACCAATTACTTCATGGAGCAAGAGTCTTCTCTGATGCAAGTCCAAGCCGATGGTGATGGAAGCTGCTGCTATTGACAGGACAAATCGGGCGAAGAAGAAAGATGGGCCCTCTAGGGCCATGCTCAGGTCAATCCTGCTCTCGGTACTCCATGTCTAGGACCCGTGGGCCTCGAGACATGATCTCCTAGTTATCCCTAGAAATCGGGGATAACAAGGACAAAACTCCAAGTTCCAGGTTTGATCAATTAAATTGATAAGATTCAAAGTTGCACATGACAAAGTTGATAACTACCCCTTTACAAGTAAACACTATAGTTGAGATAGCAATCTTTGAAAAGTATTATACTTGGTAGCATGTGAGCATATTGAGGTAAATGCTTAATGTAATCATTTGCTAGATACAACTAACATCTCCTCTAGGAGAAATTTCTCGTGTTAGTTCCAGGTTGCCATGGAGGAATGTTTGATCACAACACTATAAGAGTGTTGACCTCATTTCATATTGTATTTCTTACTTTTGATCTTTGCTTCAGACAGGTCACAAGTGATAGCTCTAAAGGAGCTACTGTGATGATTATTCATGCTATTATTTTATCTACTATTATCAAAAGAGTATTATTCTTGCTTACTGTTTTGTTGACCTTGTTTCAGGTCACAGGTGATGACCTCGAGGAAGCTATAGTGAAGGTTGCAGAAGGCAACATATTAGATGAGATATGAAGCAGATTATGTACATGACCATATACACTCATGTACCAAAGAAGATGAAGAAGAAGCTATCTTTTGAGATTCAGAGTATCTCATATGAAGATTGATTGAAAGGAGCAGAAGGATCCAAAGATGACCGAACATTAGAACAAGATCTCACAACAGAATTGTTCATAGGTTAATGAAGCCACCTTGAGGGGAAGCAGAATTCGTTTGAAGCTTGATTCAGTCCTTCATACTTAGACTTGGTATTCAACACCAAGCATACCCTGTAAGAGATGATGAAGTCCTTGTAGACTGAGAAGAAATCAAGGATAAGCCTGATCTCAGAAAGGATTAGATGAAGAGACAACTTCCAGGACCGGGAGACAAATGTCGTGAGAAGACTAGATCATAGCTTCAGAAACTTCTAGGAGATATGAAATCTCATGGGAAGATTCCCTTGTTTCAATAACAGAGAAGGAAGCCAGTCAAAAAGACTAGGATATAGATTCTTCCATGAGACTAGAAGAAGAAGTCAGTATTGACTTCCAATACTGATCTATACAGATCAAGCACGTTGTAGATGTACACAGCCCGATGTGTGTCTAGAGGATTCTCCCAGCAAGAGGGAGAAGACTATGACGAGACACTTACTCCAGTAATTGAAGAAATAGTTCCAATATTTATGAAGACAACCAGAACAACCATGATTCATATACAGTATGAGATGCAGGGGGAGCAATCCCCACATTTAAAATTGAGTGGCAGTTGGTGCATTACATTAGTTGGGTCATGGAGACATGACTACAATAAAAGATAGAGTCACCTCCATGAAAGAAGAAGAGCTACCTTCAGTATCAGTTATTGAGCCACTCTCAGTTTCAGATGAAGTTGTTGTCCTGATGAAGTAAAGGAGTTACTCATAGATTTCAGTAGCCACAGTGAGAATGAAGCAGTCATTCTCAAGCTTCAGAGCAGCTGTAGGTGCAAAGTCCTAGTTCCAGAAGGAACAATTGCAGAAAGAGGAGAGGACATACTCTCAGGCAGTGAGATAGATAGTTCCTTGCAGAGAGCACATAGAGCTAGCACATGATTGTGCAGATTGAGTTGCAGTTGAGCAAGTGTACCAGATTGGTACAATGTAATGAGAAAATTTGATTTGAAGATTGAAGATAGAAAGACTCATGTTTGTTGGTTGAAGGAATCTCTGTACGTGTTGAAGCAAGCTCCTAGAGCTTGGTATGGAAGAATTGACAGTTTCCTGACGAGCTTGGGCTTTACCAAGAATAAAGTTGATTCTAACCTTTATCTCAAGGTTATGAATGATGAGTCAGTGATGTTACTACTATATGTAGATGATGTATTCTTAACAAGATGAAGAAAAGCTCTGCAGAAGAAGCTCGCTACAGAGTTTGATGGAAGACCTAAATACATTATCTCTTAGGTCTTGAAGTTTGGCAAAGCACAGAGAAGATCTTCCTTAACCAAGGGGAAGTATGCAGTTAAAATGAAGAGGTTTGACATGTTGAAATATATATTCATGTACACACCCATGGAAACGAAGTTGAAGCTCCTGGTAGATACCTCGTCAAAATTGGTTGATGCTACTATGTACAGATAGATTATTGGTTCAGTAATGTATCTGACGATTACCAGGCCAGACACATGTTTTTCCTTGAGTCAGTATCTGGTAGAAACCAAGACGTGTTCACATTATTGCTGCAAAACATATAATGAGATACCTTAAGGGATGTTGTTTCAGTCTAGAGTTAGCCATGATCTCATGGCAAAGTAGGAAGCATTCCAACATTTCTTCTAGAACGACAGAAGCAGAATACATTGTTGCATGTTCTGCCAGTTGTGAAGCCATATGGCTTCAGATGTTGTTGACAGATCTATTTGATCTAGAGATGGAAGCTACCGTGATCCTATGTGATAACCAGAGCTATATAAAGATGATGTGTTCCATGATGAGTCGAAGCACATAGAGATCCAATATCACTTCATTCATGATATGATGCAGAGAGGAGCTTTAAAGCTCCAATATGTTAGCACGAATGAACAGGTTGCTGATGTGTTGACCAAGCCTTTATCTCATGTCAAGTTTGAGCACTTTCGAGATAAGCTTGGTGTAGTCCTTAAGGACCTCCTCGAAAGGGGGGAGTAGTGTTGTGATGCCAGCCCCATGATGATGATGTGCCAGCCTAAGTACTGTGATGCCAGCCTTGTGCTGATGATGTGCCAGTCTAGTGCTGTGATGCCAGCCTTGTGCTGATGATGTGCCAACCTAGTGCTGTGATGATGTGCCAGCCTCGTGCTATGATGATGTGTGCTAGCCTCACGCTGTGATGATGTTGCCAGTCTCGTACTGTGATGCCAACTTCATGCTGATGACATTGTGTTGACAGTCTCGTATAGTGATGCCAGCTTCATGTTGTGATGATGTGTTGCCAGCCTCGCGCTGTGATGCCAACTTCATGTTGATGATGTGTTGCCAGCCTCACGCTGTGATGCCAGCTTCGTGCTGATGATGATGTGTTGCCAGCCTCGCGTTGTGATGCCAGCTTCATGTTGATGATGTGTTGCCAGCCTCACGCTGTGATGCCAGCTTCATGCTGATGATGTTGTGTTGCCAGCTTCGTGCTGTGATGCCAGTCTCGTGCTGTGATGCCAACCTCGTGCTGAAGACTCTCAGCCTAGTGTTGATGTTGATGATGCTCCAACCTTCGTGCTGTGATGTTGTTGTTGTTGATGATGCTCCAACCTTTGTGCTATCATATTGTTGTTATTGATGATGATGATGTATTAGTGTTATACTATTCCATGTTGATGTAGATGATGATGATGATGATGCCACTTCAGCTTCTTACTGAAGATGATGATGATGATGCCACTTCAGCTTCTTGCTGAAGATGATGATGATGATGATGTTATTTCATCTTTCATGTTGAAGATGATGATGTTGCTTTAGCCTCATGATAAAAATACTGATGATATTACTTTAGCCTCATGCTAAAGAAGATGATGATGTTACTTTAGCCTCACGCTAAAGATGATGATGATGTTACCTTAGCCTCATGCTGATGATGATAATGATGCTACTCCAACTCCATGCTGTGAACGATGATGATGAGAAAAACTTACGATGATTTATAGATAAGCTAGTCAGTGTTCCAAGATGTTGTTGATGATGCTGCCCTCTCTCTCGCCTGATGCTGTTGTAGAATACCCTTCTTGTTAAGGGGGAGTGTTGAAATATTGTAACTGCAAAGAGTATTCTATTTTATTATTGATGTATTTTTCATTAGATCAATCCCCTTTTGTGGATTGATCATGTCGGGCATTGTAAATGACCAAATCCCCTTTTGCGGATTGGTCAAACCCTAATTGTAATATGCATAATGAGAAGTCGGCCCATAGAATTAATTAAAGTGGTTATAACCACCCCGAAGGAGAAGTCGGCCCTGCCAGTGAAAAGACACGTCCTTTCAGCACCTGCCAGATTGTATAAATAAAGGAGGCTAGTGCCTCATTTGTTCACTCACTCACTTGTTCATCAGAGCGCAAGTTTGAAGCTGCAGTTGGAGAAGAAGGAAGAGAGAGAGAGGCGCATTACTTGAAGAGGACTTTCTGTAGTGTTTGGTTTATTCTCTTGGCATTGTATTGGCTATCTATATTAAGGAAGTTTTTGTTGGGTTTTCTCCCCCATGAGGGTTTCCCAGGATAAATGATGTGTCTCTTGTGATTGTGTATTGCTTAGTGATCCTATCTATGCTATGGTTATTGTAACACCCTGTTTCCCCCAGTTTGTAAAAATAACTGGACTGGCCAGAACTATGGCAAACTCATGAATGTGAATATGTGATGTAAATGGACCTTGAGGAAAGGTCAATGAATGAGAATAATATTATGAATTTATTGCAGGACTGCTGAGAGGGGATGTGCAGAAAAAGAGACCACGATGGCGGTGGAAGGCACCTGGAAAGGTGGCGTTAACTTCCACCGAGAATTAATTACTGTATTTGGACTCCACTGGCCCGGAGAACCAAAAGCGGCTCGCTGGCCCCGAATTAAATGTCCCGCAGGTTGGTAGGTTGATGGCTTAATGAGGGATGGGGAGGTGAACCGCCTATCCGTAGAGCCATCATGACTGACCAGCGTGAGGGAAATCGCGCCACACGCAACCTCGCAAGAGGATAAGGCGTGGGATAGAAGCGATTCGGGCAGACGCGAGGGGAACTCTGGCATTACGCAGAGTGAGTGATAGCAGAGAGGAAGGATTGCAACCTTCGCTCCTGGTCACTGGCAAACGAAGACGTAGTCCCACAACATCGTGGTTTCAGCTCGGGGGTGGCTAGTGGTAAATCCGCTGGGAGTCGCTGAGCCTACGGTTGGGTGGAAACGAGCACCCCTCTCAGCAGTTACTTAACCCTGGTGTTATTTCTGATAAGTGTTTTGCCTCTGGCACCTTGAAATATATGTATTTTAATAACTATGCTCATAAGCTGCGGAACTATGAATGTTTTCATTATAAGAACGATTGTATGGTGTTTGATCAGTACTAGTAGTTGTATATGTTTATAACAGAAAAAAAAACCACGCATGGCTTATGTTGATAAATGAATTTAATTATGCTTAAGTTGAACCAAGTCAGACTTCCAACCCGTTCTCGGGAAGTTGTTTCCCCTTATCTGTCTCCAGGAATGCCCCGGAATAGATCTCTTCACAGAGATTCCCTCTCTGGAAAGGTTTACCAAGAACCTGTAAAAAGGATTTGGCTGTGCAAGTCTTAACAACCCTGTACGAGGAGGAACGACCCTCTTAAAAATCCCAAGGTAGCAGCGTAGGGATAAGTAACGAATCGACAAATGAGATCCTGTCGGAAGACCCATGGTCATTCACAACCGTTAGATTGACGAAACAAATAAGGGCGTTACATACCTTGCCCCTTTTCCCTCTATCTTCGTGAATAGCGAGGAAATCGGGATTGTAGACCCCCAAGGTCCATGAGAACATTTGGACCGTTGATTTTTCCACATCCATGAAGTAGTGGAAGAATGCGCGAGGTGGGACAGATCTGAGCCGTTAGATCTTAGCTAGAAAAACCCGACAGCCGTTGGATTTGTTAAGAGATGCATGAGGGTTAAGTCCTCGTGAACAGGAGGTTGAAAGTCCCGACGAGAGGCGTGGCCATCGGGATATCGACATTCGTGAGATCGAGAGTCCATCGGTATTTTGGATACCGGGGATTCGAGTTGACAAATGGGAAAATTCGGAAAGGCATCGGGAGTTCTGAAGTTAAGAAATTCGGGACCTTTGAGTCTCGAAATAGCGAGGAAATCCTAGTCGTAGATCTCGGATAGGACACGTGTCGGAAGATCCAGAGAAGGTCGGGGTTCGGCACTTCGTGATTCCCGGGGACAAAGGAACCATAGCAGCGGGAATCGCGAAATCGCGAAACGCGATATCCCGACAGGCTAAAGGAGTGTGGGCCACGAAGGAGTCAGCGAGGTGGACAGGTGGCAGATCACATTGGGGTTTCGGGAAGTGAAGCTCAGAAGGAAACTTCACATTAGAATTCGCGATCCCGCGATATCCGAAAAGGTGACAGGTGAAGGTACCGTTGAAAAGTCAACCCTTGCGTGTGTTAGCGCAACGGTGTATCGGGAATCGGAGGATCGGGGATCCTGAGGACAAAGTGTCCATACACTTTGATCCCGCGAAGTCCGAAATCCCGACAGGAGCTATGATCGTGGTCTTATGGAATAGCGGTCATGTGGGCCGGAGTTTAACCAGGAGGGCAAACCCGTCAAGGCACGTATCAGTGTTTTGGTCCATCGGGGTTCGGGGGTCGGAAATGTGAGTGTCATTGACATCGCAAGTGCTGAATTCACGACAGGAGAAACCCCGATAGGGACGCGAAGGGTTAGCATTTGACTTACATCGGGTTTCGGGGAATCGCAAGACACAAACGCGTGATCACGGGAATCGCGAAATCGCGAAATCTGATTTCCCGGTTGGAAAGGGGAGATTTAGTGGAGAGTTTCTATGGGTGCAGATTTTTCCAGATAGGGAAATAGAAGGACGTTAGAATCCTTCGGGCCGTGGAAGAAGAAAAGGTCCTGTGAGCGGACGTGGATAAAGGAAAAGAGCTAGCCTGTGCTAATCCCCATAGGACTCCGGGGATTCTGATCGATGAGAAATAAATGAAAAATTTTGATCTCCGTAGTGGGTATGTAACAAATTGGTATCAGAGCATGGTTACAAGACTCGGCCTGATTGGGCTCATGAACGAGTTGCGCATAAGCTCCGATCGAAGCACTCCTACGAGGAGTAACCCCCTAACTTAACTCTCTTATCTAGGATCGAAACTTGGAAACGAGAACCCGACTATGTATGCATGTGAAAGAATTATGAATTTATGCGCAAATTATAAAATGTATCTGACTCTTGACTAATAACCAGCGTTTGTCTTTTCACCTAAGCGGACGATCAGCCGCGGGAATTTACAGACGCAGAGTATGGTGACTCACCAAGAGATGGGAGAAGGCTCCCATAATAGAGACGAAGAGTCTGACGAAAGAAGAGCAATAGGAACCCCTCCAGATCTAGCCGAGACTGTGAGGAGTCTCATGGTTGAATTGCGAAGCTGCAAGGCCGACAACGAAAGGATGATGAAAGAACAAGAAAAACAAACTGAAATTAATGCAGTTTTACTGCAGAGCTTATCCGACCTACAGCGACAAATGCAGCATGAACCCGAGATGCAGAAACATGGTCGTATCAGTGGCCATACTGAGAGGAGCACCTCAAGGAAGGTCCACCCCAGAGGTAAAGGACCAGTGCTAGACGATTCCTCTGAAAAGGAAGCTGGCGATTCAGAAGGCTCTTCCAGCAGCAGGACCAGTTCCTATTCCCGAAGAAAGCAGAAAAAGCAAAAGACTTCCAAGGGTCATAAATTTGAGGAATTCAGAAAGGCCAAACCTCCCTCCTTCAACGGTGAGATAAAGAAGGGAGAGGAAGCCGAGGCCTGGTTACTTGGACTGAAGAAATATTTCAGAGTCCACGACTTTTCAGAGAATTTGAAGGCTCGAGTGGCCACCTTCAATCTAAACGGAAAAGCTTCCATCTGGTGGGAAGACCTTAAGAATATGAAAGGTGTTTGCGAGGAGGACCCGTCTTGGAAACAGTTTGAAAAGTACTTCCGGAAGAAGTATTTGTTGGAAAACTATTTCGACAAGAAGGCTAAAGAGTTTTATGAACTCAAACTGGGACAACTCACTATAGAGGAATATGTCAACAAATTCCTCGACTTATTGAGATATGTACCCTACATCGAAGCAGAGAAGGCGAAGGCGCAACGCTTCATCAGTGGGTTACCCAAGGAATACCAGAACCGAATTGAATTCGATGAACCAAAGACCTTAGAAGACACTATTCGAAAAACAACATATTGTCATGAACAATATGGACATCGGGCAGAGTCTCGTGGGGACTGGAAACAGAAAAGTGGTTCGAAATTTCAGAAAAAGGGGATTAAATTCTCAAAATTTAAGAGCTACAAGAAGAACCCCAGAATGAACTTTCCAGCCCGGAGCGTACTCCAGCAGAACTTTCCCTCATCGGACAGAAATAAAATTTCTGGACCTATACCAGTAAAGACTGATAACCCAAAGAGAAAACCTCTGGAATGCTGGGGTTGCGGAGAAGAGCATCTCCTGAGAGACTGTCCACACCGACAACAGAACAGTCGGAAAGTTTATAACATTCAGGAAGCTACCACAGTCAATGATGTGGCAAGGAGTGTGCCGCAGATTTATGCAGCATTGGACAATAACCAAGCTGACCACCAAGCTTCAGTGGTGGAAATAGAAGGTATGATTTGCAACCATCTAGTGTCTGTTTTGATTGACCCTGGTTCAAATTTGAGTTATATAGCCCCTAGAGTTGTTGAAAGGTGTAAGTTACAGCCACAAAAACAAACCAAACCATGGTTGGTACAGTTAGCCACTGGCACCAAAAGAAAGGTAGTAGAGGTCATACCAGTCTGCCAATTAATGTTGGGTGAATTCCCCACCCAAGCAACCCTTAACGTATTACCCCTGGGATCGTACGATTTGTTGATTGGTATGGACTGGCTAGCCGCCTATAAAACCTTAGAATGTGTGAGCGAAGAAGGAAAAAGGATAACCCTTCAAGGGATCCGAAAACCGGTCTCGGTGAGACAAATATCAGCCCTGCAAATGAGGAAGTATTGCCGAAAGGGATGTCCCCTATATGCAATACAGGTGTTGAAAACAATCGAAGGCTCTAAACCAAGCCCTGAGGATCACCCTATCCTAAGAGAATACAGAGATGTGTTTCCGGAAGAGGTACCGGGTCTATCTCCGAGAAGAGACATTGACTTCTCGATAGAGCTCGCACCAGGAGCAGTACCGGTGTCTAAAACACCCTATCGGATGAGCACCCTTGAGTTAGTTGAACTCAAATTGCAATTGAAAGAAATGATGGATAAGGGTTATATTCGACCCAGCGTGTCCCCATGGGGAGCACCAGTCCTGTTTGTGAAAAAGAAGGATGGCACCCTTAGATTGTGCATAGATTATAGACAACTCAATAAAGTAACTATAAAGAACAAGTACCCCTTACCCGGGATCGATGATCTATTCGATCAGTTGGGAGGCGTGTCTATTTTCTCAAAAATTGACTTGAGGTCGGGATACCACCAAGTCCGAATCAAGGGTGAAGACATCCACAAAACCGCTTTCCGGACACGGTATGGTCACTACGAGTTTGTGGTAGTGCCATTTGGGTTGACAAATGCCCCTGCCACTTTCATGTGCTTAATGAACAATGTACTCAGTAAATTCTTAGATAAATTTGTGCTAGTCTTTATTGACGACATATTAATCTACTCTAAGAATAAAGAAGAACATTGTAGTGTCCCCAAGGCCGAGCCCCGTTACAGATCATGTTATATGCAAAAGAATTGTAAATATGTTCTATAGGCTGGTGAGCCAAGTTTTGAATAAGCTGTAGGCTTATGAGTTTTGTTAG
>ML778797.1:1910078-1938675 GCA_009831015.1 Picea engelmannii | reverse complement strand
ATGAGACAGGCATATCCGATTTTGTTTACTTCTGTACATGCAATTCATGTTAAAAGATAAGAACATCGAGGACGATGTTCCTTTAAGGGGGAGGGAATTGTAACACCCTGTTTCCCCCAGTTTGTAAAAATAACTGGACTGGCTAGAACTATGGCAAACTCATGAATGTGAATATGTGATGTAAATGGACCTTGAGGAAAGGTCAATGAATGAGAATAATATGATGAATTTATTGCAGGACTGCTGAGAGGGGATGTGCAGAAAAAGAGACCACGATGGCGGTGGAAGGCACCTGGAAAGGTGGCGTTAACTTCCACCGAGAATTAATTACCGTATTTGGACTCCACTGGCCCGGAGAACCAAAAGCGGCTCGCTGGCCCCAAATTAAATGTCCCGCAGGCTGGTAGGTTGATGGCTTAATGAGGGATGAGGAGGTGAACCGCCTATCCGTAGAGCCATCATGACTGACCAGCGCGAGGGAAATCGCGCCACACGCAACCTTGCAAGAGGATAAGGCGTGGGATAGAAGCGATTGGGGTAGACGCGAGGGGAACTCTGGCATTACGCAGAGTGAGTGATAGCAGAGAGGAAGGATTGCAACCTTCGCTCATTGTCACTGGCAAACGGAGACGCAGTCCCACAACATCATGGTTTCAGCTCGGGGGTGGCTAGTGGTAAATCCGCTGGGAGTCGTTGAGCCTACGGTTGGGTGGAAACGAGCACCCCTCTCAGCAGTTACTTAACCCTGGTGTTATTTCTGATAAGTGTTTTGCCTCTGGCACCTTGAAATATATGTATTTTAATAACTATGCTCATAAGCTGCGGAACTATGAATGTTTTCATTATAAGAATGATTGTATGGTGTTTGATCAGTACTAGTAGTTGTATATGTTTATAACAGAAAAAAAACCACGCATGGCTTATGTTGATAAATGAATTTAATTATGCTTAAGTTGAACCAAGTCAGACTTCCAGCCCGTTCTTGGGAAGTTGTTTCCCCTTATCTGTCTCTAGGAATGCCTCGTAATAGATCTCTTCACAGAGATTCCGTCTCTGGAAAGGTTTACCAAGAACCTGTAAAAAGGACTTGGCTGTGCAAGTCTTAACAACCCTGTACGAGGAGGAACGACCCTCTTAAAAATCCCAAGGTAGCAGCGTAGGGATAAGTAACGAATCGACAGATGAGATCCTGTCGGAAGACCCATGGGCATTCACAACCGTTAGATTGACGAAAGAAATAAGGGCGTTACATACCTTGCCCCTTTTCCCTCTATCTTCGTGAATAGCGAGGAAATCGGGATCGTAGACCCCCAAGGTCCATGAGAACATTTGGACCGTTGATTTTTCCACATCCATGAAGTAGTGGAAGAATGCGCGAGATGGGACAGATCTGAGCCGTTAGATCTTAACTAGAAAAACCCGACAGCCGTTGGATCTGTTAAGAGATGCATGAGGGTTAAGTCCTCGTGAACAGGAGGTTGAAAGTCCCGACGAGAGGTGTGGCCATCGGGATATCGACATTCGTGAGATCGGGAGTCCATCGGTATTTCGGATACTGGGGATTTGAGTTGACAAATGGGAAAATTCGGAAAGGCATCGGGAGTTCTGAAGTTAAGAAATTCGGGACCTTTGAGTCTCGAAATAGCGAGGAAATCCTAGCCATAGATCTCGGATAGGACACGTGTCGGAAGATCCAGAGAAGGTCGGGGTTCGACACTTCGTGATTCCCGGGGACAAAGGAACCATAGCAGCGGGAATCGCGAAATCGCGAAACGCGATATCCCGACAGGCTAAAGGAGTGTGGGCCACGAAGGAGTCGACGAGGTGGACAGGTGGCAGATCACATCGGGGTTTCGGGAAGTGAAGCTCCGAAGGAAACTTCACATTAGGATTCGCGATCCCGCGATATCCGAAAAGGCGACAGGTGAAGGTACCGTTGAAAAGTCAACCCTTGCGTGTGTCAACGCAACGGTGTATCAGGAATCGGAGGATCGGGGATCCTGAGGACAAAGTGTCCATACACTTTGATCCCGCGAAGTCCGAAATCCCGACAGGAGCTATGACTGTGGTCTTATGGAATAGCGGTCATGTGGGCCGGAGTTTAACCAGGAGGGCAAACCCGTCAAGGCACGTATCAGTGTTTTGGTCCATCGGGGTTCGGGGGTAGGAAATGCGAGTGTCATTGACATCGCAAGTGCCGAATTCATGACAGGAGAAACCCCGATAGGGACGCGAAGGGTCAGTGTTTGACTTACATCGGGTTTCGGGGAATCGTAAGACACAAACGCGTGATCACGGGAATCGCAAAATCGCGAAGTCCGATTTCCCGGTTGGAAAGGGGAGATTTAGTGGAGAGTTTCTGTGGGTGCAGATTTTTCCAGATAGGGAAATAGAAGGACTTTAGAATCCTTCGGGCCGTGGAAGAAGAAAAGGTCCTGTGAGCGGACGTGGATAAAGGAAAAGAGCTAGCCTGCGCTAAGCCCCGTAGGACTCCAGGGATTCTGATCGATGAGAAATAAATGAAAAATTTTGATCTCCGTAGTGGGTATGTGACAGTTATCTAGTGAATTGAAAAGAAACCTAATAATAGCTTAAACTCTAACAATGTTAAGCTGGAAGTAGGTGTCCAACTTTTGAACCCAAGCTCCAGATGTGGATTTGCTTGAATGGTCAAAGGAGGGAATGGTGAGCTTCCCAATCTTCCTCATGAGATCAATGTTCTGTTGACTCCTGTTGACCTTCCTTGGTCTGTTTCTGTACTTGATATTGTAGTAGTCCTGTAGTGACATGGCCGCATGGACATCCTCTCCCATAGCATGGTACTCCCTCCAATAATCATCATAGGTCTCAGCCTGAACTTGCTGCCCCTGATTCCTTGTATGTTGGTTCCCCAAGAACTGTGGCATGAGAGGCCTAAGAATTATTCTACCAGTGGTCCTGGTGCCAACTTGTGCGGGAACATGGTTGTTGCTGCCCTCTGCATGGTTTCCATTATTCCCATTGGGACCCCCTGCACCATTGTTGCCTCCATGGTGCTCATTAGTGCCTCCATTACCATTGTTACCCCCATGGTTCTGGTTTGCCTGGTTGGTAGCAATCAATTGTGTCAAGAGTTGTGCCAACTGCTGCTGCCCATTAGCTAAACCTTCTAGAATTTGCAAAGCCCTATCTTCATTATTATCCCCCATAACTTCTTCTTGTTCTGCCTCTGGTTGGTTTTCTTCTACTATTTCTTCTTGGTTGAATATGTTTTCTGCCCCTCATTGCCGTTTACTTCTGTAGGTGATATATCCTTCTTTGTCTCTTGGCCGCATGGATTAATTAAGCCCCTCACGCTGGCAGGACTGAGGCTCTGATACCACTGTACTGTCCCTCACAATTTTTTTTTTGGATTTTTTTGTTTTCCTTGGGTTTAACAATGCAGTCTCTTTAACAAATAATTGTGTGCAAGTTTTTCACGATAGATTATATTATGAATTTTATTTCTGCTGGGAACATACAAATAATTGCCCATGACACAAACTCTAGACAATTATTGTATTAATGATCTTAATAGCAGAAATACATTAAAAGACTAAGCAATAATACAATAGCAATTTATGGTAGAACCTGGTCTGTGTTTTTGTCTATTTCCTCTATGAAGTACTGAGATAGGCAGTGCTAGAGATGTCGCTAGGGTGCAACAATCTTCTTGGATAAAAATCTGATCGAGTAAGGAAATCGACCCAAAAGTTTCTCTGCATCCACTAAGGAATAAATATGCAGTCTTGTAGGCAACAACCAACAATATTCTTCCTTCCCAACAAGAATAAATCATACCCAATGAGCAAAATAAGCAACAGACTTAGTAAAACGACCTCCCCACACAAAGTTCTTGCCCAACAAAGGAGATCTCAGTCCAACAACTAGGGAATCGCCCCCACAGTAGGGTAATATTGTCTAGCACAGTTAAATCTCAGTCCTTAGAGCAAAACTTGATCTCTAACAAATGAACTCGGCCTCTCAAGAGATGGCACGACTCAACACTTGGGAAACTTGTCCCAGCTGCAAAGAATAGATCCCAAACAACACTGTATTTGACCCCTCTATTCAGAGAATCGATCCAGCTCCCAGAGTGCACCTCCACAAGAAGATTCGCCTCTTTTTCTTAAAGAAATGCAGCCACCCTTTTCAGAGCTTGACCCCCTTGGAGAATAATGCCCTTACTTACTCAGAAATCTGCCAGTCAAAGGGAAACTCGCCCAACATGAACCAAACGACTTCAACAACAAATAACTCAGCCACAAACAAATATCTCAGCCACCGAACAATAGATCTCAGCCACAATAAAAAAGACTCTGTCCCGAATGAAGCACAATACGAAGATCTGGATGATCTCCTCTCAATGACTAGCTAAGGTGGATAGTCTCACCACCGAAACCAATCTCAGAAATGTCTCCTAGGGTTTTCGTCCCAAGAGTCCAAAAGCCACAAGAGCTCTATCAACTCAATTTTAGAAATTAGCTTGTGAATAATGAGAGAGGGCGCCCCTCATTTCCCCTTTTATTCTTCTGTTGACCCTTTTTCTCCATTTTTACCTTTTAATAAGTTAAGTGACTTTTCATTATCCCCATAGTCACTTTAGGCATCTTTTTACTTAATTACTCAATGTCATCTTTTTTTTTAAAAGTTACTTTTCCCCTTGTGACATTAAATAATTAATTAATTCCCTTTTTCCCCACTGACTATAGCCTATGGGAATTACTTAGTCTATTCCATCAATCTCCCGGAGAGCTCATTTGGTAAGGGACATTACAACTACTTTGTATGTAATCTCACGATTTTGTAAGAATGTTCTAGTCCTATGCCTTTATAGTTATCATATTTCAGTATTTGGAAAAGGCCACTTTTATGTATTATTAGTAACTTAAGCTTTAAGTTAGGGTTTTAATTACTTTTGGTATAAAAAGGGGCTTCGCCTGTCATTTGTAAGTCTTATCATTTCATAAATCCAAAAAACAAAGTTTCTTGGAGAAGTTTCCCTCCATTATTTTGAATTTGTAGGTGCAATCCACCCTTTGGGTGTTCAAGTGATCCCATTACTTTTGATAGTCTTTTATTGTATGACATTTGAGCTTCACTTCTATCATATTTTCTAGTATTCTTTCTTATAGCTGCAGTAGTAGTGTTGTTTGGGTAGTGAACCACCTCAAAGATGAGTTGCTTTACAAACTTGACACAGTTTATGTACCTCAACCTTGAACCATTGAGTTGATTAGAGAAGCATGCCATCCAAGAATGCTGGCCACTTTGTAGTGCAAAAGACACTTCCGAATTTGCAAAGGTACTTATATTGGCTCAAGATGGGACAATAAGTAGAAAAGCACATCTGAGTTTGTACATTGTGCAACATGTTGAGATTAATGAATTGAATGTTGAGATTCTACACACCTCTACCAATATCAAGCAAGTCGTGGTAGTCAATTTCAATGATTTTTTGTGGGGTTTGTTGACCACCTCAAAACAACATGATTACATTATAGTCATTGCTCGTTGGTTCACCGAGATGGTGATTATAATTCCATGCAAAAGGATACATATTACATACAATTGATTCAAGTCACCGTTGGAATGAATTATGATCACTCATGGACACCAAGTTGAAGAAGAGTGTTATCGCACAATTTGTAGCAAGGATAAAAGACTTGAGGTTTGAAGGCCAAACTGGCATAACAGGAACCAATCCCACCCAATGTCACCACAATGGGATGGTTCTTTCTATTTAGGGTGGTAAGGCCCAGGGGAGACGTCCCCGGTGACCTGGGGTTTTGAGAAGGCAAAGGATTACAAGATAAATCAGTTATTCCCCCCTCACAAGTCACCACTGAGCAGATAGTCCGGCCAAAGGCCAATAATAAAGTAAAATCCCCCAAAGAGATACACCTGCCTGAGACAAAGCAACAATAAACTGATATATGCAAGTTTGCTCAATGGGTTAGTACTTCATATAGATCATTGACTATCTGGTAAACATATAAGCAATTTGACAATAAATATTGATGAAGTTAATGTTTATAAATAACAATGAAATAATATGACTTCTTCAATAAATGCTGGAATAACGTGTCATTCAATGCAATAAATCAATACTTCATTCAATTAATGCCTCTAATCATTATTCAATTGCTCATAAAGAAAACGTCTAGATTCACTAATAATTTATAGCTTAGGATAACGACAACACTTAGTGTTAGCAGGTTAGTTAAGGCTAGGGTTAGTGTAGTTAGTGTTTTGATTCAAGAGTTTTGAGAGTAGTTTTGATTAGTTTCACTTCAACGCATGAGGTCTTAGGATCAGTGCCTTAGGGTTAAATGGAGTCAATAGTGAAGGACGCAAGAGCTGAAGGAGACAAAAGTCAAACGGCTAAGGACTAGAGGGGGAGACCTTGAGGTGTTGCTAAGGCAAGGCCTCAAAGTCAAAACCCTAGGGGAGAGAGGCTCACTTTGGTGTAGGTGACCTAGGCCTCAGTGCTCTCTCCTCCTTCCTTAACTCTGATGGCAAAACGGCTAGCTGAAAGATGAAGCATAAAACCAAAACTAGAGGGTTTGATGATGCAAGGTGTTGCTACAGCAAGGCCTTTTCAACAAACCCTAGAGAAAAAACGACCCTAAGTGTAGTGGACCTAGGCTTAAGACGTCTCTCTCTTCTTGGCCTCTAGACAGTACGACTAGCAAATAAGTGAAGAGAAAAGGGAGTGTAGCAACTGCTAGGCTCTCTTCTTCTTCAATGGCTGAAAATTTCTCTCAAGGGGGACACGAGACAAGGACCTACTTGTGTGCTTGTCACCTAGGGTTTTATTCAGCAAAATTCATAAACATATGTAAGAAAATGAAACTACAACCATTCATTCAAGAAGTTTTGCAGAAAATTACTTACATATCACCAAGAAATATCAATGCAAACCCTAGTTGTAACACCTTCAAGAGAAATGCCAAAACATGCCAAAATAATCTTCCTTCAACAAGTGCGCATCGCTAAATCAACCAATAACCCAAGAGAGGGCACAAATTTTAGACCTCACTAATGAGTGAGTGAGTTGTGATAAAAAAATGAAGGTGAAAATCCTTCATTTATACAGTTTCATGACCTAAATTTACCTTTTAGGTCATGTAAAAGGCCGAAAGGGCCAACATATCAAAATCATATTGTTTTACATTAAAATGTTAAATTAAAACCCTAATCAAGCTGAAAAGAAAGATCTAGCCCCTCCAAAGGAGATGTTAGCCCCTTTTAGGGAAAATGGAGCATGCTGGAGCAAAATGTTAGCCCTCCTTGGGCTTCTCCATCATGCCACACGTGCCAATACTGCCCAGTCTGCCTCCCAAGATGTCCAATAGGCTGGATGACATCATGGCCATCAAGGGTGACGTCCCAGGCCTTCCAAGGCCAACGTTCCACTGAAAGAGGGTCAATCCCCCTAGGTCAAGCTCTGCCAAAGTGCCTCTGATGGAACGTCCTCTTCTCCTCTGGTGCAAAGCCCCTGATCCATCTCCGTCCTATCTCTGCCCCCCTGATGGGGTCTCAACATCCCACCTGATGGGCTCTTCAGCCCCATGGAGGTCCAAACTGATCATCTCCCCATGTGTACCGGTCCAAAATGGTACCTGTCCGTCGGGCATGGTCCTGCACATCAAAAGCTACGCCCTCCATGGGCTCATCTGTCATAGGGATCATAGCAATGTCAATCACATCTCATCATCAATATTATTAAACATGTGCATAAAACCCCTAATACATCAATTAACAGCTCAAAGACGTTACACAAGCCTACAATACAAGTCTGGAGAGAAGGACAAGGCGTCCTATTGGGCTAGTGTCCACTGGAAAAGGAAAGTTCCAGGAAGAAACCCCATCCAATCCATGTAAGTAGGTGATGTGGTCAGGGGATGTCCAAGCAGGTGGGTGCAATGAAGGCCAAGGATGCAAAAATGTTACCTGTGGGTGCCTTTGTTAGAAGGCGAGCTGTACCTATCATGGATGCATTCTTTCTAAGCCCATTCTTGCCTTTTGTTCTTTTTGTTCTTTTATCTTTTATTGCTTTTTCTTTTCTTTTGTTCAAGAGCTAATCAGGGGACACTGCCCCGATGTGGTGACCAGTGGTGACAGCGTTACCCACAAGTACTTTTACAGAAATGTGAAGGTTGGCTCGTGATGAGACCCCATTTCCCTTGGCCATGCAACCAAAGGTCACTGCCTTGGCGTGGTAACCAGCTGGTGGCAATGTCATACTGCTAGGTACCCATGGACCAAATAGGCTGGCTCGTGATGAGACCCCCTATCCTCTGGTTAGGTCTTGTTTTATTATTTTTTTAGGGTCCCTCTTGTTTCTTGCTGAGAAGCCTTTTATTGCTTTCTCAAGGATCCTTGGGCGAAGCATCTCGAGGTTTTATTCTTAGGTTTTTATCTTTTACCAGCTTGCTTTTACCTTCTGGGCCTTTAGCCCCTTCTTCCCACTAGATAAGGTGCAGTCCTGAAAATAGTTTAACCCAGTGCTCGGACAAGTGGAATGGGATAGGTGAGCGGGAAACAAGACGGAAAAGTGGTGCGGTGAAGGGAGCGAACGATGGCTTTTCAGAGATCCCCACAGTGGCTAACCAAAACCTACAGACACAGGCTTACTAGGGCATCTGTCAATCCCCCCAAACATGGTCAAGTGGGAAAGTGTAAGATCCAAGCAGTTGTTAGAAATAAAAGGAATCAGATGCATACATTCAATGGTTTTGATAATCAAAGTGACACATACCATGATACCTGGACTAATTACCTCATGGAGCAAGAACCATGTCCGACATAGGACCAAGCTGATGGTGGTGGATGTTGCTGCTGCTGACAAGATAAAGATGCCGGAAGAAAGAAAAGGTGGGCCCTCCAGGGCCATGCTAAAGTCAAGCCTGCTCTCGGTACTCCATGTCTAGGACCTGTGGGCCTCGAGACATGATCTCCTAGTTATCCCTGAAAGTGGGGGATAACAAAGAGCACAACATTTCACTTGCAAACAAATGGATAGGCTAAAGATGTAAATTAAACAGTGATGCATCTATTGCAAATCTATATTCATTGATATTCAAAGGCATGGGATGAACAATTTCCCTACGTTGAACATATTTGTAATTGTGCAATCCATGGCGCCATTGATAAATCACCATTGGAAACATGTTTAGGGTTTCAACCTTAGGCATCCCTGGATCTTGCAATGTAGGGCATGTTGTCAAAGACTCAACAAGAAGAAATTGTCCATGGATAGGTTGTTTGTTGAACACATAGATAGGTGCAAGGGACGTTGAGAAAGACTTAGAAGAAGTATAAGGAGAAATATGACAAGCATCATGTTGACCATAAGTTTGAAGTTGGAGACAAAGTATGTTTGCATTTTCAAAGGAGTGCTTCAAAGGGAAGAGCCCAAATCATTTCAAATTGTGGAATATAGGGAAGACAATGCCTTCACGTTGGATTTGCCACCATATTGAGGCATCCAACCTATATTCAACGTGGATAAGATGACACCTTTTAGCCATCAATGGTTAAAGAAGAAGATCAAGTCAAGAGGTCAAACATTACCAACCAGACCATAGAGATTGATCAACCTTTGGAGGACACTATCTTGCAATTCAAAGAAAAGATGACAAGGAACAATACTTGGAAATCGTACCTAGTTGCCTAGTAGGGGAAAATGCCTCAAACTTCAAAGTAGTGGATGGTTGATAAAAGAACAAGTCTAAAGAGAAATTCCTCATTTACGAGATGAGAAGATGGAAGGCCAACATCCTTGGAAGGAGTAGGCTTGAATCATGATTGGATTGTTGTTGACATAGACAAGTCAATTCAACACCCAAGTTGACTTTGATTAAGCTTGGTGATTCGACAATACAACCTAGTTCAATTTTGATTTGAGTTGTTGACTCGACATATCAACATCAACATTGACTTGACAAATCMTCMTGATCGACAAAGACTCTGCTCAATGGGAAGCCCAACTATTGTAACAATGATAAGCATTAGTTTTGGAGGTCATTATGGAAATCTATAACCAACACAATTATCTCTAATTGAAAGTAATTGTACTTAACAACATCATTCTATAAATACCATCCTCTAAGGGAGGTGAAGATCATCTTAGATCTTAGATCTTAGATCATCATTTATTTGAACCTAGGTCATTTGTCACACTCTTCAGTGAGGTTCATAATTTCTTGTTTAGAAAGAGAGAGAGATGGTAAAAGCTTAGGATTTAGCTAGTTGTATCAATATCATTTGCAATATTTCCTTGCTTTATGACATATGATTCTATTAAACTTAATTGGCTGATGCAAGTAATGAATTTGTAAGGATACACACATACACCTTGAGATATAACTCAATTCAACCCACTAAGGTCAAGCTCTAGATTTTTTTCGAAAACGGAAGACATGGTAAGTCACTGAATACAGTGTTGAAAAGAAAAATAAAGATTTTATTCATCACAGAATACAACTGTACAATCACAGGTGGTCCAAACAGACTACAAAACCAGATGACAACAAGGCCTCGATAAATAATGAGAGGTTCATTCAACTACCTCAAAACCCTAACCAAAAAACCTAATTTAGTGTTAATTAAATAACATATTTATTTCCTAATGATTTAACTCTAAAGTCCTAAAACCTTTTTGGATCTTTATGGCTATCAATGCCCCTTTTCATCTAAAAAGTGTTTGAGAAAGACGTTTAATCAGGTAAAGTGTTGTCAAAGCTCCTCCCATGTCCTATACACTAATTCAATGGTGTGTGAGTCTAAACCACCCCCCCGGCTGTACACTTATCTTAGACCTGCACTGCTTCCTCTAAAAGAAAGCCACCCTTGAAAAGTATTTGAAACATGTGCAGCAATGTCCCAACCATGTCAACTATTGCCTAAAACAACCTGTCAACGCCAAAACCTGTAGGATGGATACTATCTGCCATAGCTTGCCACCCACAACTCTGGATGATCTTGCTGAATTCATGGACCATCCAAAACCTCCCATGTCCTGCTCAACACTTGGTAACATTACAAGGGCAACCTTACAATCCGAAGAAGATTGAAAGATGACCTCTATCTCCCCCCTATCAAATAAGAACTAGGGAAGATAGCCCCTTGAAACAGAAAGGAGTAGTACAAAACACCATTGTACATCCAGAAGCAGGGTCAAAACTGGAACCTGTAACCAATGTGTTGGAAACTGTCAAAAGAACTATCGACAAATTTCTTGAGACTTCAAACAAAAAATTAAACTCCTCTAGCCTCTTTATTCGATCAATTCTACTTATGTTTTTTCTGGTGATTAAAATGTGTTATTTATGATCTGCATTAACAAATTGCCAAAAGAGTTGGCCTCAACCAGATATAAACCAATGATACCCCATTGCAAATGTTAGCAAACCAACATGTAAGCTAATTAAGCTACATGAATTTGTTAGTAGCTTTTACAAGTCCTTTATAAATACAATTCCAAGTCTTGTAACTCAATATCAAAATAAAACTCAGTCTTGAAGCTGGTACCTCAATGCTTCCCCAATCAGATGGTAGATTGAAACAATGCTTTCAAACTCTTTAACCAACTCAGTGACAAGTGATATCTTTGATAAACAGACATTGGAAAAATGGATGGCGTGCATAAAAATGAATGTTTTAAAACCCTGCTCATGCACATAAAGCTCTACAATAGAGAACTGTGGAATATAATATGACAACATGCACGCCCATAACTTGGACTTGTTGCATGTACTTTAACGTACAAGTTCAATGCTTCATTAAATTTTGTCAGGCTTCGATTTCACAATTACTTTGCACCACATCTCTTAATTGCCAATTTGGCACGATTAACATATCAACTTCCGTTTCTGTGGTTTATTCAACTGGACTCTCCACATAGAAGGAGGTTTGTGCATTTGGTGCAGTGTCATCAATGTACCATCCAAGTGCAACTCTATCTGTCAAGCATCGTCCAAAAACTTCATTGAGGACTATTCAATCCTCATTGCTAGAATTGTGTTATTCCTCAACATGGTTGCAAATCCTCAAAGTGTCAAATGAAAAAAACAAAACACAACACCTCTCTCTCTATGCAATTTCACAAATCACCTTATTGCTTTCATAATGAACTCAATGAAGTTATTCGCACATGGTGGCATCACTATGGTAACAGAGTGATAAAATTCGATCACATAAAAAATAGATCCAAGTGCACTCCAAAAAATCCAGTGCACAATTAATTTCTTCTCTGAACTTATTTGGTGAGTCATTACATGAGTGTGGGTAAGGCAATACCAAATATCTCAAACATCAATGTGACAAGGAGCCAAGCACTCACAGGGAGATCATCATTATAATGTGGATTCTCCATAACTGGGCTCAATTAAAATAAGACAATTCATATAAAGACGATTGTTTTTCATGTATCCAATATTCCATGAAGCATCTGGTTCACTTAATATAAATTGAACTTCCTGCTTCAAACATATGATTCACAATGGTGTTTCTCAATAAAAAATATTCAAAATAAATTACAGAAAGTAAGAGTGGTGGCCACATCAATTTTTGCAACAATAAACCATCTTCAATATGTTGTGGCCACATCAATTTCTGCAACAAACTCCATTGATGCTTGCTCAACTCGGTGTGTAGAATCCATCATCCAGGCCCTTTAAATCATATGATCTTTGATACCAATGCTAGAAAAGAAGAACATGGTAAGCCCATTACATAAACAAGAGTGAAGACAGATAAAGATTTTATTAGTAGCTGAATACACCTGTACAACCTTGGGTGGTCCAAACAGACTACACAACCATATAACAACGATACCTCAATAAATAATGAGAGGTTTGTTCAACTACCTCAAAACCCTAACCAAAAAACCTAATGTAGTGTTAATTAAATAATACATTTATTTCCTAATGATTTAACTCTAGAGTCCTAGAAACGTTTTTGCATCAATATGGCTAACAGATACAAGTATCAGGGACAATCTTGTGACCAAGTCTAAATCATATCAATTTGGTATCAGAGCCCATCAAAGGAATTTGTCGAAATTTCCAAGTATGACTTTTATTTCAAATTCCGAAATTTCACCTCTTACTAGAGGTTTCCTGGATCTAATCCCTATAAATTTTCTAACCTGTATTTAATTACAGCAGCACACAACAGCAAATATTTCACTTCCCTTCTGTGCAAATCACTAGGCAACTTAAGAGAAAAGGTACCAAATTAGTGTACTTCAATGCCAACAAGTTACAGCCCTTAGGCACACTTTTCAAGCATATACCAGATCTGAAAATCACTTTATTATATCAGCTTTTACAGCAGAAAATCTGTTTTCTTATTTTCAAGTTATATGTTCAATAATTTAACAATTTCAGTGCTATGTTATGTCAAATCAGCATGAACAACAAGTGCTGGAAATTACCCTATCAAGAAGACAATGCAAGCTGAAAATCAAATCTGCAATTACACAATTTTGGACAGCTGGAAACTTCATATATATATATAGAAAAAATGAGTATATGTACATACTACAATTTTATCACAAATATGGTACAATCTCTAGCTCTCCAAACCCTAGCTAGGGAAAACCATGAAATCCCTAGCCACCTCCAAACATCCACAACATGCTAGCATCAACACCAGCAAGTCCAAAACATCTCTTACTCTTTTCCTCCTCAATGAAACATAACAAGTAGCACTAGGGTTTCCAAAACCTTAGTCTTCTTCTCTAACAAGTAGCATAACAAGTAGCACTTTGGTTTCACACACGACACATCTTCCTCCCCTTTCCTTTGTCACACATACCATCAACTCCTTCGCCATAAAAAGTGAACGTTTCTCTCCCGTAGGAGACGGGAACTTTGTGAGGCCCTCTGCTAGTCCCCGAAAGCCTTCTGGCGTGCCCTTTTTCCTAGACACCACACTACCCCGCTTGACCTTGATGACCCCTGAACCATGTTTTCCCACACTACCTCCCTTTATGACATTCCTGGGCAACCTACCACCCGCATCTCCTCCCCTCCCTCCTTATGCAATCTTTTCTCTGAGCGTGACATTAGGAGAGCAATTAGAGCTATGAGTACCGACAGAGCAACATATGAGGAAGGGCTTCAGGCCGAATTCCTTAAACATGCCGTCCAGTCTCTTGAGTCTTATATTGCTGATTTATTTAACCATGTGGTATGTTCAGGGCCCAGGCTTCCCCCCCTCTTGGACAAGACACATTATTCATCCAATTCACAAATCGGGGAATAGTTCCAATCCGAACAACGATTGGACTATCATGGTGGGTTACACATTCTCCAAACTTTACGCCACAATCCTACACTAGTGGCTCTCTAAGGAGCTCAAGAGTTGACATTTTAGGGCTAGAGGACAAGTTAGTTTTTGCCCAGACTACCAGATGATTGATCACATCTTCACGCTCCGAACCATTATTGACGAGGCTCGTCATCGCTCTTTGAAGGTTTACAGTTGCTTTGTAGATTTCCAGAAAGTGTTTGACACAATTCAGAGGGAGGCGTTATTCTAGAGGCTTTGGGACATTGGCATATCTAAGACCCTCTTGGCAGCCATCATGAGGCTGTATGAGTCAGTTTTGGGATGCCTCAGGATGGCACACAACCTTCTGACTTCATCTAGAGTACCATTGGGGTAAAAGAAGGGTGCCCCCTCTGGCCGACCCTCTTCGAGATCTATATTGATGAGCTGGAGTCCATCCTCCATGAGCACATTTAGGAGGGGGATGGTTGTCTTCTACATTATGTGTTGATTTCTTTACTTCTATTCGTCAACGACTTGGTCTTGTTGGCCTCTACTGTTGAGGGCCTGCAGAGACAGATTGACGCACTAGCCAATTTTTGTGACCTTCGACAGCTGATGATCAACCTGGGTAAAACCAAGGTTTTGATCTTTAGTGCATTGAGGGGCTCTCTTACAGATTTACATTTCTACTACTAGGGGGCAGAGATTGAGATCACCACAGATTACACTTACCTGGCAGTACAATAAGACCAAAGGTTTGTTGGTTGCAAGGAGAGCGGTCTAGTTGTAGTCTAGTCCACCATTTTCGTAAGGTGTATTATGAGTTCTTTACCCATGGAACATGATATGCTGGTGTAAATGATGGTTAGGTTGAATACAATTTCTCACATATTGTGAATGGTTTAATCACTGATTTGCCAATGTGCATGGTTTAAGTATGCATTGTAATTAGTTTAGTATAATTTAGCTAATAGTTGAATATAAAAGTGGCATGTCGGGTCAAGGCCAAGAAGCAGGTAGTTAAGAACTAACATTTGTTGTTGGATGAGCTGAGTTATTATTGAACCCAACCAGTCCAAGCTATGTTAAAGTGTATATGTATGAATATGTTATTTAATGGCTTTAAGTTTAATTGTGTTGTCTCATATGCATGCTAAGTTAAGTTATAGACTATACTTGTGTATAGCTAGAGTAGATATTGCACATAGCACATAACCATTGTCATTATCCAAGGGAGAAACCTAAAGGAGTGTATGAAAATGATTTTGAGCCTTGGTTATGGTAGAGTGGTCTTCGTGCAGCCTTTGCCTCACTGTATTTAAACTTGTTTGTAAGAGGCACGTAGGATGATATGTGACAAGCCGTGGTCCTTTTCTAAGTTCCAAGGGGTATTGTCTTGTTTTTGATGTGCTTCTTGTTTGTAATGAAGGAAATCTGTGGTTTTGTCTCTCAATCATTATGCTCCTAAGTTGCACGATACAGGGAAACAAATATGAATTTCTGAAACGAAAATCCAAACGGAATGTGACCCCCAAAAAATTTGGAAATGGGGAAATACGATATATATATATATATATATATATATATATATATATATATATATATATATATATATATATATATAGCACATTATATTGAAACTTTGAAAGAAAGCATTATGAATAAATGAGTAAGAACATTTAAATGACAAGGAATGTTCCACCATCACTTATATTGGGATCCTCGTCATCAGTATCACTCTTTACCTCTTGTCTAGCCTTTGCCTTTGTTAGAAATAAAGAGATGTGCTCATTTTTCCATAGACAATATAGCAATATTTTCACCCAACCATAGGCACGAAGCCACCCCCAAGCACCTTTAATCTTGACAGATAGAATAATTTCGGAGGCAAACCTTAAAACCAATAGCCAACCAAGATAGAGTATCTTTCTCCAAGGCTAGCATACCAAGCAAAGAATCCAAACCATAACCAAGTAGAAAGTCCAACCATAACCAAAAGCTAAAATCCCAGTTGCAGTAGCTGCAACTGCCCTCCCTCTCCAAACTTGCGCACCACTAGTCTTATGCAGTGGTGAGAGTGTGTATGACAAATGAGCTCTAGCTCCCTCTTATTTATAGTACTCTTTGTCACTTGTCCAGGCCGACTTCTTCTTTTAGAGGTTACCACTTAAATATTAATTCTTTTATTGAGCCAACATGTCTTTTAGGGTTTCTACACATCTGTTTAGGGTTTCTCTTGCTTCTCAGAATATTCTAGTCTCGTCAAAGGTTACACGTAGAGGTTAATAACTCCTGCAACTACCATAATATCAACACTCCCTCCTAGCTAGAGAGGTATTAAAGGCAATGGTCTTGAGCACAAACAGACCATTCAATTAGTAACATCATCATAGCCACACATGCTATCTCATGATCACACAGATTAACTCATGAGCAACATCATCACTATCAGTAACATCTGATAGCATCAACTGTATCATCTCTCGAAGCCATACTCCATCTGAGTAATCGAGCATGATGTTGAATAAGTCACTCACTCCAAAGAGTGATACAAGAACCATTCTTCTAATTCAGACATATGTTCTAGAAGAATAACTGTTCCAACAGATGCTGGAAGCCACGCCATGGGCTACAAGTGTTAGAATATAATGGATGTGTTCGTTTTACCATTGACAATATCTCTATTGTCACCCAACCATAGGCCGAAGCCACCCTCCGAGCACCTTAACCTTGATAGAGAATCACTCCGGAAGCAAACCTTAGGCTAGATAGCCACACAAAGGGTAGTGCACCTTTCCCCAAGGATAGCGCACCAACAAGAGCTGATCAGATAGTCCAAACCTAGCCAAGAGATATTCCAAGCCAAAACGTAACTGCTAGCTGTAGCAGCTGCACCGACAACTCTCCTCCAAACCTGCGCACAAAACTGGGCATTGCAGTGCGCACAAGTGCTGCTCTGCAATTCTGAGACTGCCTGCCAGAATGAAGACCGACCTCCTGTATTTATAGTAATTCTGGCTAACTGCCTGGGCGAACTTCTCATTTTGGGTATCTATCTGATCAATATATATTATTTCTTCTGGCCGACTTCTTCTCTTGGAGGCTAATAACCTAATACAAGTTATCTTCTTGAGCCGACATGTCTTCTAGGGTTATTAGCCAATTCATTAGGGTTTCTTCTTGCTTCTCGGAGTATTCTATTCTCGTCAGGTTTACACGTGGAGGTAAATACCTCCCACAGCTACCATAATATCAACACTCCCTCCTAGCTAGGGAGGTATTACAGGTAATGGTCTTGAGCAAAAAACATACCATTCACCTGGTAGCATCAACATAGTCGTCTAGATTATCTCATGACTAGATCATGAGCATCATTATCACCATCGGTGTCATCAACTGCATCATCTCTCGAAACCGTACTCCATGTGAGTAATCAGATATGATGTTGGATAAGTCACTCACACCACAGAGTGATACAAAAGCCATTCTTCTAATCTGGACATATGTCCTAGAAGAGTAGATGTTCTGAACCATTTTCTGTCTAGGAAATCTCTGTCCTTTAATCATTTATCTGGTTGATAATCATTTACCAAATTGCTGATAGTCTTCAAGGTAATCGGAACAAAATAGAACACAACTGTGTCTATCCATAGTAGTACATAACTACAATCCAGTGGTACACTACCACACCAAGTAGCAAACAAGTACTTGATCAGTAACGTATAATCACGAACAGTGGAACACATCCGCCACAGTAGTATACATCTACTTTCATACAGTCTTCATAACAATCATCTGATATCAACCTGCACAGAAACAATGTTATGATATAAACTGAATCATCTGGGCCAATCTTTCACTCACATCTGTGAGATCTTGAAAGAATATCTGCGCTCAGAGTAGAACATCAACGATGGGCTATCTGCCTTATTCTTCTCAAACAAGGAAGAATGATTGTTCTGATTTCTGAGCCTGGACCATTCCTCACCCTGGGCCATTCCTCCGACACTAAACAAAGTGTAACCTGGAGAGAATGAATCTACCCTAAGGAATGCCTGTCCCTGATTGCTGAGCCTGGACCATTCCCCACCCTGGGCCATTCCTCATGCACTAAACAAAGTGCAACCTGGAGAGAATGAATACACCCTAAGGAATGACTGTCCGAACCATTTCCTTTGTTAACCACAAGAAGAAAAGACTGTCCTGTACCAACCTCCAAAACAAACCATTCCTCATGTTAACCACAATGAGATATCGCTGTCCGACGAGGCAGGCCAGTCTTCTTGAGTAACCCTCAAGAAGAGAGACTGCCCTAGACCACTCCCCATGTTAACCACAAGGGGAAGTCGCTGTCTATGGTACATCAGCAATCTGGACCATTTCCCATGTTAACCACAATGGGAAATCGCTGTCCGTCAGAAATCTCACACCACTTTCTAAACTGGAAAGAATCTGCTCGTCCTGGACCATTCTTCGAAATGAAAAAAATGACTGTCCATCAATAATACATCAGTGCTCCCTCCCAACCTGGGAGTCATCTCTTCCTTTTTCAATAAGGAAGTCGTCTCCACGAGCTCCAGCTTGAGTACGCAAACTCTTTCATTTGGAACAAATGCTTTTACCAAAATGTCTGCTTATCTACTCATTTGTGGAGATATGTATTGGAGAACCACTTTCTCCTTTCTGGACTTCATCACGGATAATGTAATGCTTGATTTCAAATGTACTTCGGTCTGGAACACTGGTTTAGCTCTGGTCAATAAAGTATATCATCGTTGGATTCCTCTTGCTAGCTCACAACATCTTGGCAAGAGTCAAACTGGAACATATCCATGTGGCACTTCTTCTGTCATCATGAGATCTTTGTCATGGATTGGCAATCCATCATCCTGATCTTCTGAGTAATCATTCTGATATAATATCTCTATTATAGAGAATCTTCACCACGCTTCTGTTGTGCACTGGAGGTTCTCCACCAAGTTATCTTCTTCCATCTGCACACAAGGGTCTCTTTCTGGTATGCCTCAAAGTCTTGAGGTTGCTCTTCATACACTCTTTATTCAATTTCTCTGGAGAACATTCTTTGCATTTATCTGATGTAGAACTCCAGCCTATGGATATTGTGGATGATATAATGACTCATGTAGAGGCATGTCTGGTTTACTGGAACAAGTAATCATCATAGTCTTCTCCCTCCATCTGGGAGAACCCCTAGTTCTGGATCTTGCGATGCTTGCATATATACACTATTCTTCACCACAACTTTCTGTTCCTCTACTTGATTGCTTTTAGTGAGTTCATATCAGGCTGGTAATCTTGTGATTCTTAATACAATGAATGGTTTTTCTGGCTTCTTTTTCTTTCTTGGAATCTTTATGTTCTTCCTGATGTTTTTCTTTAGCTCATGGAGTTTCTTATAGATTCCATGCCCTAAAGATTCCATTTCTTTCTTTCATCATAGGATCACGGATGTGGATGGACAACCAGGGATACTTAGAGGCTTTTCTTCGAAGAAGTCTTCTTCTGCGGTTGAATTGAACACGTACTGTCTTACATGGCTGCTATCATGGATATATACTTCATCATCTTCAATGAATCATAGGATGAGCTCCCTCCTAATCCTTGCTTCATGTATGAGTGCATATAATTGGCTCCCTCTGTCTGACAGAGTCCACGCTTCCGTCTGCATCCTTATTGTCTTCTACAAAACGTTATAAGTCTTTCTCCAATTTTCTCTTGATTGCTGACTTCTTTCTGTCTTTGCTTCTTCTATGTCTCTTCAAGATTGATTCTGATTTCGGCTTGTCTTGTAATAGCTTCCACATGATTTGTATGATCTAACTTGTATAATGATAGCAATCCTTATTTTGTTGTTTTTCCATAGGTATGGTTCTTCTTGGAACACATTATCTTCCAAGAGATAGACATACAAGATATGTACAGAGACGATGCAAACAAGATATGTACAAGAACTAAGAAGAGTATTGTTACCTTCGGAAGAAGAAGTCTCTTTCATCCTGCTTAGTCTTCTTTATAGGTTCCTCTTATTCGACAACTGATGCTTCGTGTTTCTCCTTCCTTCAGCTTGGGACAATGATTCTTGTAGTGACCATACCTTCGACAATTGAAGCATTGTATTTCTGAAATATCTTTCTCTTGATTTGGCTTCCTCCTTGAACCAAACTTCCTTTTGTTCCTGAAAACCTTGAATCTTGCTGTGAAGGCTTGATCATCGTACTTCTTTTGGGATTTCTCTTTTGCACTGATCCTTGATTCTTCTTGAGCACAGCAAGTCCAAAGTTCTTCAAATGTAGGATACTCCTTCCTTGTGTTCATGCTTGCGACAAATGCATCCCATGTCTTGGGAAGACCATTGAGTACTATGTTTACCAATTCCTTCTCTGAAACGATCTCTTCAATAGCTTGTAGTTGATCTCTTGACTTAGAGATTCTCACAAAGTATGATGTTTATGTGGTCATCATCATTCATCTTCATGTCACAGAGCTCATTCTTCAGACTCATTACTTGTTCAATGTTTCTGACTGAGAAGAGGTTTGTTAGGGCATCGTACATCTTCTTCGATGATTCAAGATGGGAGATGTAGGGTATCAAGTGGTCTTTGATAGAGTCCACTATGATACTCATGGCATTGATGTCACCGTCTTTGAACTTCTCCATAACTGCTACGTTCTGCGGTTCCTTTTCTTTTCCTTCTTCAAACTCTGGTTTCACGATCTTTCCTTTCACGATATCCAACACTTTATTCTTGGCAAGGATGAGGTCAATCCTTCTCTTCCACGCTCTGAAGTTAGAAGCTCCATCTAACTTGTTCTCTGACTTCATAGAGTAAGTCATGGTTGCTTTGACTTGGTCAACCCTAGATTTGACCAAAAAGTCAAACTTCACGTCTTGGCTTGCTGAGAGTACCAGGAGATGCGCTAGGCTAGGATACACTGATCTATCCGGAGATTAGGTCAATCCCTTCACTTAAGGTGCCTCAACGAGAGGATTAGGGTTTCTGCAACTGCACTTGCTAGTAAACCTAGCGACAGTGCTTTGGTGACTGCTCCTGCTAGAAACCCTAGCGACAGTTCTTCAACGAGCTTAATATCCTTGTGGTTATGTTTCCTTCCAGCGGTTAGACTGAATGAAGGAGGTGTGTGCCCATAACTTGTTAGAATATAATGGATGTGCTTGTTTTACCATTGACAATATCTCTATTGTCACCCAACCATAGGCCGAAGCCACCCTCCGAGCACCTT
The DNA here is from genome assembly GCA_009831015.1 of Picea engelmannii. Classification (NCBI taxonomy): domain Eukaryota; kingdom Viridiplantae; phylum Streptophyta; class Pinopsida; order Pinales; family Pinaceae; genus Picea; species Picea engelmannii. The sequence goes on along the minus strand of ML778797.1, from coordinate 1,917,108 downwards.
AACCTTGATAGAGAATCACTCCGGAAGCAAACCCTAGGCTAGATAGCCACACAAAGGGTAGTGCACCTTTCCCTAAGGATAGCGCACCAACAAGAGCTGATCAGATAGTCCAAACCCTAGCCAAGAGATATTCCAAGCCAAAACGTAACTGCTAGCTATAGCAGCTGCACCGACAACTCTCCTCCAAACCTGCGCACAAAACTGGGCACTCCAGTGCGCACAAGTGATGCTCTGCAATTCTGAGATTGCTTGCCAGAATGAAGACTGCCCTCCTGTATTTATAGTAATTTTGGCTAACTGCCTGGGCCGACTTCTCATTTTGGGTATCTGTCTGTTCAGTATATATTATTTCTTCTGGCCGACTTCTTCTCTTGGAGGCTAATAACCTAATACAAGTTATCTTCTTGAGCCGATATGTCTTCTAGGGTTATTAGCCAACTCATTAGGGTTTCTTCTTTCTTCCCGGAGTATTCTATTCTCGTCAGGTTTACACGTGGATGTAAATACCTCCCGCAGCTACCATAATATCAACAACAAGGACTATTCTTCTAATCCAGACATACGTCCTAGAAGAATGACTGTCCTGGATCATTTTCCCTTTGGCCACTACTGTGAACTCAGGGAAAATGTTTGTCTTGTACCAATCTCTCCACTTTGGTCACTACTGTGAACTCAAGGAAAATGTTTGTCTTGTACCAATCTCTCCACTCTGGTCACTACTGTGAACTTAGGGAGACAGACCATTCTTCTAATCCGGACATACATCCTAGAAGAATGGCTGTCCATGGTACATCAACAATCTGTCAACCTGGACCATCCTCCACAGGTAGGATGTTTTTCCACCAACAATTTGTCCTTCTTGGACCATTCTCCGCCTGGAGAATGTCTGTCCATCAACACACTAACTATCCATCTAGCTGACAATCATCTCCAACACTAGTGGTAGTCTCCATGGCAATCAAAAAAATGCCATCCAATAGAACACAATTGTGTCTATCCATAGTAGTACACAACTACTATCCAGTGGTACACAACCACTCTTAGTAGCACACAACTACTAACCAATGACACATAGTCACAACCAGTGGAACACATCCACCAGAGTAGCATACAACTATTGTCCAGAGACATACAGTCTCCACAACAATCATATCATCTGATATCAACCTGCATAACAATATCATGATACAAACTGAGTCATCTAGGCCATTCTTCCACTCAAATCTGTGAGATCTGGAAGAGCATCTGCCCTAAGAAAGTAAAACATCAGCCATAAGCTATCTGGACTATTCTTCCCAAGCATAGAAGAATAACTATCCCTGATTTTTGATTCTGGACCATTCACCTAACTAGGCCATTCCTCCGGCACTAATCATAGTGCAACTTGGAAAGAATGAGTCTGCCCTAGGGAATGCCTATCCCTGATTGTTGAACCTGGACCATTCGCCTAACTGGGCCATTCCTTTGGCACTAATCACAATGCAACCTGGAGAGAATGAGTCTACCCTAGGGAATCACTGTCCGAACCATTTCCTATGGAAATGACTGTCCTGCACCAACCTCCTATAACGGACCATTCTTCGAAACTACTCACAATTGTTGACTTCGAAAGAATGATTTCCCGGAGAGGTGGACCATTCTTCTTGACCACTACTCAGAGTGACTACCAAGAAGAATGACTGTCCTAGACCATTCCCCCACACTGGCCACAAGGGGAATCGCTGTCTATGGTACATCATCAATCTATCGGACCATTTTCATTACAAAAATGACTGTTTGATCTGGACCATTTTTCGAACTGGAAAATGCATGTTCGTCAAAAATCTTGGGCCACTTTTCGGACTGGAAGGTGACTGCCCAACCTGGACCATTTTCTGAACTGGAAAATGACTGCCCATAAATCAATAACATATCAGTGCTCCCCCTCAACCTGGGAGTACTCTCTTCCTTTTCCAATAAGGAAGTCATCTCCACGAGTACCAACTTGTCCCTTAAGTACGCAAACTTTTCATCTTGGACAAAGGCTTTACCAAAATATTTGCTATCTGCTCAACTGTGAAGATATACTGGAGAACCACTTCTCCCCTCTGGACTCTATCATGGAGAAAATAATACTCGATCTCAATGTGCTTCGACCTGTCATGGAACACTAGGTTCTCTGAAAGATTCACACAACTCTGATTATCACAATATATCATGGTTGAATCCAGCACCTGATCAAACAATACATAAATCAGCTTACAGAGACACACTGTTTCCGTACAAGCATCACAAGATATAATATACTCTGCTTCTGCAGTGCTGAGTGCAACAGACTTCTGTTTCCTGCTAGCCCATGACATCGTGGCAAAGCTCAAACTGAAGCATATCCAAGTATGTTAGGGACCTAACCCCTCACGTAGGTAGAACAATATATTCTGATGTAATAAAGGTCAATATTAATAAGGCCTTGCAATAAGGTAGAATAAGTCGAATGTAAGAAGACCTAATAGAAGCTTCCGCTTCTAGAAGGATCTTCCTCTAGATGTTTCTCTTGATAGACATATTTAGTATAAATAGGAGTCGAGGGTATGAGAACCCTAGCTGGGATATTATTGTAATAGAGCTCTGTTCGACTGCAGGTTGGCCTCTCGAAGAGGTAAGTGAACATTGCTCTTGTAATCAAAGTGCTATTTCTAGTGTTATTCTGGTTTCATATCGGTCTTATTGTGGTGTTGTTCTGGTTATATTGTTGTTCATATGCCATTTCTAGCATTTTATTTCTGTTCTGCATTCTTTTTATATCTGGAATATTACAAGTGGTATCATAGCACTTTCCTCGTCAGAAAATTTTGGGTTAAATTTTTTTTCAGGGTAGAGACATATTCTGGCGTCTTTAAGCCACAGAGATTTGTCGTTACACGCATAAACCCGTGGTTGAGGGATTCATACACGCAGGAAATACAAGTGGTACTTAAGCGCACATTTCTTGGCCACCCTTGTAACCCCTGTTGGTACCCCTTCGAGTGGTAGTGCATCAGACATCACCTGTGTATGGATCGACCTAGATTTCCTGAAGCCCTCTTTAGATAAACTGATCGGTCGCCTGACTGCTATAGTGCCATCGAGAACAACACTCGAGAAGATACTCTCTAGTACCTGGGTAGTCGGGTAGTACGGCTAAGGGCACGGTCTATCCTCCTTAGTTGGTGCCCTGAGATATTGGGCCGAGTACTACTGTTGGACCCCGCACGTATATCCGAGAGCTATAGCACAGGGTAAACCATTGTCCGTAGAACCCTTGAATACCTAACCCTTGGGGACAAAAACAAAAAAAAATAAAAATAAAACAGACAAGATCTATTGCCGCGCAACTGTGTTCGAGTTGCCAAATCGCTACACATTTCTTCCTGGTTAAGCATTTGGGCATTTCATCACTGCAGTATTCTTTAGACTGGAGTATAACTCCGCAGGTGTAAAAAAAGTCTGGAAATTTTTTCACCATTATTTGAGACCTATTCATTGGATTTATCTCTTGGCCTTTGTCACATTCATACCTATCATTTTTCAGCAAAATTTTTGACTCCACCCGCCCCTTTTCGGTTCCCTCATCATCATGGCCCATACCCGTAGCCAAGACTTGGAAGCTTGCTTCGATACCTTGCAATCTAATTTCACAAAGACCCAACAAGAAGTGAGACAACTCAGTGCCAATATTGCCACCATCAATCAAGACATGCATTCCTCCATCATCGCATCAATCACCGAACTCAAAGAAGACCTCAAACAAGACATGACTACCCAGCTTGAATATGTTGTTTCGATGATCTGCACCAAGCTGCATATCCTTGCAGATCCCCCTTTATCTGATCCACCTTTGCATACCGAAGTTGATGTTAAATTTTTAATTAAATAAAGTACCTAGGCAAGTGTTTCTCATCCCTAGGCGTCTAAGGGGTGAGAAATTGCCTAATGTGGGCCCTAGTCATTTAATTTGTGAGATGCAAATTAAAAGGTGACTTTATGACTTTAGTGAGGGTGAATGAAGAGACATTAAATCTCAGCCACTCATCTAATCTAATCTCAACCATTGGATTAGAAAACTCCTTACCTACCTCATGAGATCGATTAGGGTTGAGGGGCGCACCGATTTTTGGGTTGTTCATGCATTTTTGTTGAGAGAGAAAAAAGGGAAGAGAGAGGTTGAGCTTTGAGAAGAGAGACAACATTTGCAGGAGGAGAGGCATGCATCCCAAGGCAAACAACAGGCACAGATTACGAGGCAACAGACAACATTAAATATCAGTCCGTACAGTACGGATTTGAGGGGCTGTACAACATTTATTGTGCATAGAAATCGAGGAGAACAACAACACGGATTTCTGGAAAGATTGGCATGCATTCCAAGGCTTCCGTATAGTACTTTTCAAGCACAGAAATCGAGGAAGGTGTTGGGCACGATTTTCTAGGTAAAGAAAATCCGTACAGTCCGTACGGACTTGCACAAAAAACGAGGGCCGTACTGCCATAAGTTCTGGGCACGATTTTCAAAGTGTTGGGCATGTTTTTCAAGGCATTTGCTTAGATGGGTTTTCTGTATAGTTGCAACAGAGATTTGGCACGCAAAACGAGGATAGTCTGTACAACATTTAATGCTGTGACAGCCGTACAGTGGTACGGATTTCTGGTTCAGAAATCGAGAAGCAAGCTACATGAATGTCCAGATAAGTTTGTAAAATTTCTGAAGATGAATATGCTGTAAAAGAATTTCTCAGAAGCCCTAAATAATAAAAGCCCTCTCTCACTGGTTTTCCCCTTGTGGGTTTTTCCAGGGTCGATGTTAGACCGGAAATTTCTCTGTCATTAATTTTTTGAGTTTTATATGTTGCTGATATTTTATTTTTGCATTATAAACGAAGTTCAGAATCCTCATGTTTCAGTTTTGGAATTAATTTTTCTAAGTTTTATTTGCTGATATAAAACTGGGTTTGGGCATTAAACATTGGCTGAAAAATCAGCGAGATTGAAACTGGGTTGGGGTCTGAAAATTTGCATGGTATCAGAGCTGAGTTGAAAAGAAGCAGAGATTTCAGCAGTCAGAAAGTTGGAACAACAGTCACTTCACAGGGTAGATTTTTGAATTTATTATTTTCAGCAGAAAAGGGTCAATGGCTACAGGTTTGAGAGTTGAGGACAGACTTGATGGGGCAACAAATTTTGGTGCTTGGAAGGAGAGGATGATCTTGCTTTTGCAAGAAAACGAGTTGTGGGACATTGTGGAAAATACCACACTCATCCTGTTGTGGTACCTACTGATGCTACTCTTCTTGCAGCTTACACTAAGAAGAGTATCAAGGCTAAAAGGTTTATTCTTGATGCCATCAAGGATCATTTAATTCCTCACTTGATGGGGAAGACACATGCCTATGAGATGTGGGAGTCTTTGACTAAATTCTACCAGAGTACAAATGAGAACCGGAAAATGGTTTTGAGGGAAAAACTAAAGAGCATAAAAATGACCCAGGCTGAAAATGTGGTCACATACCTTTACTAGATTGACACATGTGAGGGATGAGCTTGGAGCTGTGGGGGAAGCCATAGTTGACAGTGATCTTGTGAGAACAACATTGAATGGAGTTTCCAAACAATGGGCTGTTTTTGTGGAAGGCATTGTTGCTAGGGAGAAGCTTCCAGGTTGGGGACGTCTTTGGGATGACTTTGTTCAAGAGGAGACCCGGAGAGGTTATGTACATGGCAGTTCATCTACAGGTCATGAGGAGGAGAATGTGGCTCTTGCTACCACTAGCAAGAAGAAGTTCAAAAAGGGTCCAAAGGGAGAAAACAAGCCCAAGGGTGAAGGGAAGAAAGACATGAACAAAGTTAAGTGCTTTGCATGCCATAAGTTTGAGCACTATGTAGGTTAGTGTCCGAACAAGAAGAAGAAAAAACAACAGCTTCAGCAGAGGTGGAAGAGTTTTCCACCAAGTTTGACAAGGAATTTTCCTTGATTGTGTGTCTATCCATGAGGACTACTCATACAAATACTTGGTATATTGACAGTGGTGCCTCTCGCCATATGACAGGGGTTCGTGAACACTTGACACACCTCACAGAGATGGGAAATGTTGAGGTAGTGCTTGGAGATGACCGGGAGGTCAAGGTGGTTGGTAGCGGGACTGTATCATTTCAGAGGGAGTCTTTACCTCCCTTGACTTTGGCAGAGGTTCTATATGTTCCGGGCTTGAAGAAGAACTTAGTGTCAGTTTCTACTATTGAGGAGAAGGGCTATGAGGTCTTGTTCCATGATGGGCAGGTGCTTCTTGTCCCCACAGGGTCTAACATCACTTCGGCCAAAGTGATTGGTACTAGACATGAGAGGCTATACAAGTTTTTGTTCCAGCCAGTGAGAGCATTGATTCATACTACCAGCAACAGTGACCTATGTGAGCTATGGCACAGGAGGATGGCACATTTGCACCATGAGGCTTTGAGAGTTCTGAGGGAGTTGGTGACGGGAGTTCTAGATTTCAGTTTAGAGCACCATGAGTTGTGCAAGGGGTGTGGTTTGGGAAAGTACACCAAAACTGCTTTTCCGAGCACTGACAGTAGAGCAGTAGGGATACTTGATCTTATACATTCAGATGTATGTGGCCCGATGTCTTCGGCATCGTTGACTGGTTCCCTATACTATGTTGTATTCATTGATGACTTCTCTCGGAAGTCCTGGATTTTCTTCATGAAGACCAAAGGACAGGTCTTCAGTCGGTTCTAAGAGTTCAAAGCTCTTGTGGAGAACCAAACAGGGAAGAAAATCAGATAGGGAAGAAAATCAGAGTCCTGAGATCGAACAATGGGGGTGAGTATACCTCTAAGGAGTTCATGGACTTCTGTGCAGGAGAGGGCATCAAGAGGGAGTTGACTGTTCCTTACAACCCGCAACAGAATGGGGTTGCAGAGAGGAAGAACAGGGCCATTGTTGGGGCTGCGAGAGCCATGCTACATGATCAGGGGCTGCCACTATTTCTATGGGCTGAGGCATGCTACACTGCAG
>ML778797.1:1825093-1874251 GCA_009831015.1 Picea engelmannii | reverse complement strand
ACATGTTGAATTTGGTTATTTATTTTTGTTCCCAAGTACAATTGATTTTTCTATGCCAGATACAAGCCAAACTTGAAGAATGCCGAACATCTTTCTCAGCGGCATATGAAAGACATGATTTTGCCTCTGCAGTGTCATCTGTTCAGAAGATGTCATATTATGAACGTGTAAATGAAGAGATCATTAAGAAGCTTTGAGTGAGTTCATAATAATTAAAATGAGGAGAGTCTACAGTCAGTCGAAGTGATTGGTCAGCGTGCTTCACATTTAACCCTCTTTGTTACATCTAAGGGACGAAGTTTCATATTGCCAAGCAATTACCCATGGAAACCAGGTGAAAATCAGAGTACTGAAGGTCACCCAGCATGTAAATTCAGGTGGAATAGTGACTTGGATCTAAAAGACTTGTCAGCAAATTCATCTCTTTGGTATAACATTTATTGTACTAGGTTTTTGGGTCGTAAATGCATAAGAAGCCAGTGATGTCACGTAAGTAAGAATCTGTGCCTCTAAATTCAAGGCACGGATAAAATAAAAAGATTTTAAAGTTGCCTCTTTAGGTTCTTGAATCCTCACTGACACAAACTATTGTCATAAAATGCCTTTAGAGAGGCAGGTATAAATCTGATTATATTGAATATAGAGATCGATTGTGACAAATGTCTAATGCCCCTGCTTGCAATCAAGGGACTATGTAGGCATGTTTTATTTGTTTGCCTATTCTGTGGAGAATTTAAGGGGAAGTAGCTACATATCTGTTTTCACTATATTGTAACTTTCATGTACAGTTTATCTGTGCATTGTTTTTCGAAGAACACACCCATTTGAGGTTCTAAAGGATGAAGTTTTGTATTCCCAAGCAATTACCCATGGAAACCATGTGAAATCAGAGAACTGAAGGTCACCCAGTGAATAATTCCAGGTGGAAAAGTGACTTGGTTCTTAAAGACTTGTCAGCAAATTCATCTTTTTGGTACAAGTTATAACAATTATTGTAAGAGACATTTGGGTCATAAATGCACAAGAAGCCAATCATGTCATAATAACTAAGATTACAAAAAAGATATTGTCTGACCAACTCTTGTCAGTTTAAAGATCCAAAAAGACCAAAATTTGGACACATACTGACTTTCCCGCATGCCCATATCCTATGGCAACTATTTTGACATGTTCTTACATACTGAAATAGAAGTAGAGCTGCCCAACAAAACATGCAAACTAAGCATAAATTTATTTGAAATCAAGCCCTCGAAGGGCTTCTTCCTTGATTCCAACCTGGTTCTCCAAAGCACAGTCTACTGGCTGTATGTCTGTGTCCACCGAGGCTCCAGCTCCAGCTACATCTTTAGCTTTCGCAGTGTTTCTATTCACTACGAAAGGACAAAAGTGTAGAGGCTTCTTCCTTTACCTTGGACGAACAAGACTGAATGGGGAATGAAAGGAGTTGGAGATGGTCTACAATCCTGGAAACAAACGAGTATAAGGAGTCCACCTTGTTTGTTCTATGCATGATATTGAGATGGCTTTGTTCTTTTGTTTTGAGCGTTGATGGCTGGACCTCTACCTCCATTGCCCGCTGGTCATGTACTTGTGCTTCCATTGAAAATTTGTATTTCAACTACCTCGTCCAACATCTGGGGAATTAGATAGGTTGCATTGTGCCTTAGAAATATGGGGCTTGTACCCACAAATGCCTTTTCTAGTCGAACGTTACACAACGGCCAAATCTGCTATGGCTTGCTATAGATTCTGTAGGAACTCCCCTTAATTCTACCAACTTATCAAATCGCAAAGTAACCTTCCCAACCAAGTCCCATAAGGAAAAGAACAAGGATCCCGGCTGTAGACTAAGACCAGCGATGCCAGAGCTGAGAGGAGGAATAATACCAGCCTTCAACTGAAGAGTTGCAGGGAAAACATTGCATAAGCAAACCTACATTCATGAAATCTCCTTTGAACACACCATTTAAATAGACCTGGGTCAAATCCATAATAATAACACAACATGCGCCTCCTTATTGCCATTAACTCCTTGTCTGCATGCACAGGTGCATCTTGTGAATTTTGATACATGGCCAAGTGTATGAGGATTAAATGTCATACCCCCTTTTAAATTTGTTTTTCCTTCTCCAAAGTAACTCCTAAATTGGCTTGTTTGTTTGCTTGGTAATTGTGGTGTTGTGGAACATGGAAAAATTCTATGGAGTCAAACTCTTCCACCAATATTTTTGCTTTGATGACGTGGCAAGACAATTTAGTATCAAATGGTATAATATTGTGATGCATGTGGCGAATGACTATTGATGAATCTCCTATCACAATTGTGTTTTTTATTCCTTTATCTTTTAGCAAGGTTTGTCCTTGAAAGATCGATAGGGCCTCTTCGTAATTGTTTGATGCAATGCCCAAACCCTATGCATAGGTAAGCTTTTGTATTCCTCCAAGATCTAGGATGATCCCCTTGTCTCTGCCACCCGTCTTTGTCCTTAATGTTGCCGCGATAATTCAGAGGCCTTTTTCCAGAACCGACAACCAAGATTTCAGAAATTCACCATGGATCCCAATTTATTTAGAGTCATTTATATGCATTTTTATATTAGAATAAAACATCACTATGACATGCTATTCTTCAATGTATATACTTGACACTAACTTTGCAATACTCTGGCTTTAGTATCTCAAAGAATTATCCGACTTGGCTTTGTAGCTAATCTTTGGACTGGATTAAAAAACATCACACATGTCACTAATGCTTGTAATGCAATCAATGAAAAACCCAAAAATATTGAGAATCCATGAACACAAAGCATAATATCATGTTTAAAGTGGACTTTAGTAGTATGACACAATATCGTCAAAATATAATTAACCTCCAATACAGTAAACAATCTAAAATAACTAGAATCCATTTCCTCACTCTTAGACAAGCATGAGCCCACGTTACCACAACACTTATACTTTTATATGTTTGAACTCACTTTTATACTTTTATATGTTTGAACTAGCATCAACTAAATAAATTCAGCCTCAAATGCCATAAAAACCCTAAAATATTCTAAATCCGTTTGCTACTCTTAAATTTGCATCAAACCAAATTATCATACATTGAATTAAAACAAAAACAAAACTTACCTTTGGTGTCTTTTCCTCTTGGAGGTTGGGTAAAATAGCGCTTCAATGTAGGCCTTGTCGTCATTGTCAAGAATAGAACACAGGAGCTTGTTAAGTGTGAGGGGCTTTGTATAGTACTTGTTCTAAGTGTTCAAGCTAGAGGTGCGCACCATGCTTTTTATCTTTGTTGTTCAATTCCACTGCAATTTTAAAATATGTAATCATGAAATTTTATCTATAAAAATAAATGACTTTTATAAAATGTGACATAATAGAAAATATAGATTATTGTTATAGATTTTTTTTATCATTTATATATTAGGTTTATTAGTATTGATACAATGTTAAGATGCATTGCAAATATTCATTGTTTTTTTAGGGTTAAAATTCACAAATTTTTCTATGTTGTTGAAATCATCCTCTCAGTTTTTTGCATCTAGCTTAATTTTCACCCACTTGGAGGGTTTTGAAAACTTGATTCTCACTACTTTGCCATTAAACCACATGTGGGCTTGTGATTTTTTTTTTTTTTCTAAATAAGAACATCAAAAATTTGAACAAGGCTGAAGTACACGTAACCAATTATCAATTAGAATTTGACACTGGATATGAGTTACCCAAATATTTTTTTTTAGTTTTTCGTTGTAAACAAGAATGACATCATCATACCTCAAATTTCTCTAAATAAGTTTTTTGATCATTTTTTTTGGTCACAAAAACATTTATATTAACATGATTCTATATCATGTATGATATTTACTAAATATAACATATTTTCTTGACATGCAATTTAAAAAGGTTGAAGTCCAAGTAACCAATTATCAATTAGAATGTGACACTTGGATATGAGTTACCCAAATAATTTTTTTAGTTTTTAGTTGTAAATAAAAATGACATATCATAACTCAAATTTCTCTAAATAAGTTTTTTAATAATTTTTTTGGTCACAAAAACATTGATATTAACATGATGCTATATCAGGTATGATATTTAATATATATAACATATTTTCTTGACATGCAATTTAAAAAGTGTCCATCACTTTATAATATATAAAATGTATGTTACAGGTCAAGATTAGATCAATCTATCATTCATAGTGTTAAATATTGTTAGTTTACCTTTTTTATACACTTTAAAATGTAATGAGCTATGGCTTAGTAGTTGGGATGGGCCACTACCATGCAACCAACACACAATCAAACCTTGACCGGTGTAGAGCCCTTATGTGTGAAGGAAGGTGTTTGATCTTTTGGAGTTGGTTTCTCTTTGTCAACATAGGGGCTTAACACGCCCAACAAGCCAAATTGCCTAAGTAAACCTTGCTAGGATAATTTATCCTTTTAATAAGATTATTCAATATATATTATATGTAGTGACCTTTCATGAATTTATTACATGTCAAACTTAGGGAAATCAAGTATGGTAAAATGTAGACTTCTCATGTTCTCCATATTTATAAATTTCCACTTCTAAAGTCATGTTTTGGATGATGATGTGCTAGTCATGCAAATCCTCATCCGTTATTGATTTAAGAGATGCAATTATAATATATGTATAATTTTAGATTGTGATATCCTTTATTGTATACCTTATAGATTATTATCCAATTAAGAAACATATGATACATTCTTTATTAATATATAATTCTAGATAATGACCTCTTAATTAAATATTTTATAGATTATAGAATGAAAAACCATATAATAAATACTCTATTAACACATGTAAATCTCCATTAAATACCTTATAATATGGTTTTATCCAATGAAAAAACATATTATATTTAACACATGCAAACAAAATAATTTTTTTAATATGTAACAAGGTTTAAATGGATAAATTCTAGAAGTACAAAGATCTAAGGCCAATTCAACAATACCAATCAGTTGGGTTCTCAAGATTTCATCTTACAAAATGTAACGGAATAATATGTATTCTTTAATAGAAATATCATATTGAAAACCAATTTTCAAAATTGCATTCCTAGTCTACACATTTGTCACTATTTTTCAAAGATTTCTCAAGTCTAGCATGGTTGTCTTCATTTTGCGTACTCCAATATCCATTTGTTGTACTCTTGTCAATATTATTGAATATTCACAATTGTCACCATTTTTCAAATATTTCTCATGTCTAGAATGGTTGTCCCCATTTCTTGTATTCTTATAACCATTGTTTTACACTTGCAAATATGATTGAATATTGTTTAAATTTTGGATGCTCTTACTCAAAAATATTGTGGATTACATGCTTTAAATTACAAGCATAATAATCCCTCGCTTCCACAATGTGCATCACAAAAGAAACAATCCATTATCAACATTCACATATAGTATCATGCGATTATATGCCACTTGCATTGCCAACACTAGTATTGTATGAAACCTTAGTAGTTAGTTGCCAAATCCCTACTAATATCTAAGAAATATAAAATAAACAATTATATACTAAATCACAACGGCCATGGATGTAAGTTGCACTACGCCTCTTAATGGAATTGTAACCATGCTTCTCAAAATTGGGACTACCTGTTCACAAATAACACATTCCCACTTACTTGAAAATTATCTAAACATAAAACACAGTAGGAAGATCAATGTCCAATGTAAAGAATATTCTTACATTTATAACTTCACAAATCCTTCTTATACTTTCCAAGATGCTTTCCATGTTGCTTCTCTAGTACCTCTCCATGGACTTCACAATATCAAATGTGAACCTAAACCCTTGAGAGATAGATGTTTCAATATATCATATCCATTGAAAGTCAAAGATCAAACTCAATGGACTTAAAACCATTGTTTTTAATATTATTTTGAAGTGGACAATTAAATTAAATATTTACTCTTTTAAAATAGAGTATTGTAGTTTATGAACGATAATGTAGAAATTTTGACTTGAAAATATTGTTTTAAATATTATTTTGAAGTGGACAATTAAATTAAACATTGAATGTGAAAAAAAGAGTATCGTTATCCCAAAAAATCATGTGTTGAAATGTAGAACATTTTGTATTAATTTGTTACAAACAATAATTCGTCTTAAATATATCAATAAATAAATAGTTTGTGGGGTGGGTTATCATAAACCCCATAGGAACAATATAATTTGCATTTTCTTGGGGCTTGGGTACCTTCACTAACAACCATGCTAAAGTCTATGCTCTTTTGCAAAGGATGAGAATTGTCTCCTCTCTCCAAATTTGAAATTTGATCATGATTGGCGACTCCAAAAACATCATCATATATATGGTATTGAACACTATTCCTATGGATTTCCTTTTTGGGATTGGTGATAAAACGAATTAATAGCACCACAAATTCATTCTTTAAAATCCAATATTACCACATAATGAGGAAAAAAAATATATTCACTGATACGTATGCAAATCAGGGCTCTTTGATAAAAGAAGGGGATATCATTATAAATGGAAAGCATTACTCTCAACCTATACCTTAATATGGCAACAACCAAGGCACTTAATATGCATTTAATCTGACACATGACTCGTTGTAAGGCAAGTGAGCCTCTTGGCAGTTCGAATTATGTGAAACAATGTTGCCCATCCTTTTACATGTTCCCATACCTCTCTTCACAAGATTTTGAATTTGTGATATGTAATTCCCTTAATCATTTTAGGATCATGGCTCTTTGGTTTAGTTTCTTTGTGTGGCGCCTCTGGCACTCCATCTTGAGGACTTGTACAATGTTCTTTGGTATTTGGCTCTGGGTGGTGATGTTGGCTCCTCTCCTTTGCCTTTTGTGTAAGCCAACACCTTCACCCTCTACCCATTCATGAAGGTTTGGACAATTCTGGATTAGGTTCATGCCTTAGTTTGGGAGGGTTAGCAACGATTTCTTTCACTGATGATTCAAACTCAATGGGCTTAAAACCATTGTTTTTAATATTATTTTGAAGTGGACAATTAAATTAAATATTTACTCTTTTAAAATAGAGTATTGTAGTTTATGAATGATAATGTAGAAATTTTGACTTGAAAATATTGTTTTAAATATTATTTTGAAGTGGACAATTAAATTAAACATTGAATGTGAAAAAAAGAGTATTGTTATCCCAAAAAATCATGTGTTGAAATGTAGAACATTTTGGATTAATTTGTTACAAACAATAATTCGTCTTAAATATATCAATAAATAAATAGTTTGTGGGGCGGTAAGTGCGGGGTGGGTTATCATAAACCCCATAGGAACAATATAATTTGCATTTTCTTGGGGCTTGGGTACCTCCACTAACAACCATGCTAAAGTCTATTCTCTTTTGCAAAGGATGAGAATTGTCTCCTCTCTCCAAATTTGAAATTTAATCGTGATTGGTGACTCCAAAAAATCATCACATATATGGTATTGAACACTATTCCTATGGATTTCCTTTTGGGATTGGTGATAAAACGAATTAATAACACCACAAATTCATTCTTGAAAATCCAATATTACCACATAATGAGGGAAAACGATATATTCACTGATAGGTATGCAAATCAGGCCTCTTCGATAAAAGAAGGGGATATCATTATAAATGGCAAGCATTACTCTCAACCTATACCTTACTATGGCAACAACCAAGGCACTTAATGTGCATTTAATCTGACACATGACTCATTGTAAGGCAAGTGAGCCTCTTGGCAGTTCGAATTATGTGAAACAATGTTGCCCATCCTTTTACATGTTCCCATACCTCTCTTCACAAGATTTTGAACTTGTGATATGTAATTCCCTTAATCATTTCAAGATCATGGCTCTTTGGTTTAGTTTCTTTGCGTGGCGTCTCTGGCACTCCATCTTGAGCACTTGTTGAATGTTCTTTGGTATTTGGCTCTGGGTGGTGATGTTGGCTCCTCTCCTTTGTCTTTTGTGTAAGCCAACACCTTCACCCTCTACCCATTCATGAAGGTTTGGACAATTCTGGATTAGTTTCATGCCTTAGTTTGGGAGAGTTAGCAATGATTTCTTTCACTGATGATTCAACTTTTTTTTAGTTGTTAGTCAGTTAGCAATTGGAGATAGTTGGTATTCAGGTAACCCTTCTCTAAATCTTGGTTTTTGGAATGTCCGAGGTGAAAATTCATGGTTATGGTTTGAGTTTTTTCAGAGCTCTGATTGGTTATCTGGTTGTTTTCTCTTGTTTGGGCGTATAGAAAGTTCTTACCTGGACCTTTTGTTGCTTTCAGATTCACTTGTTCATTCTTGATCTAGGTATCACTCATTGGGACAATTCATAATCATCTTTTCTCCTACCCTGGATTACTTGTGATCTGGTTACTTTGATAAGGACTAACAATGAAAAATACAATGACATTTCTATTTGGTTTTGTGAATTGGTTTTTTGTTCTATCTAGATGGATTACAGCGAACTCCAAGAGATAAGACAATCTTTGCAAAGGCACAAGGAATAAATTCAAGGTAACCACAACTCAATTCTTACAACGAATGAGAAAATTTGTGAATGTGATAGCAATGCCACCTCCCAAATTACCACAATAATGAGAACCTTGTAGAAACATAAGATAAATGTGGTTGGGGCAGATTGTAATATGATCATAAATATGTTGGTCAACTTGTCTAAAGGTGAGTAGTCTGGAGCTTCTAACTAGGCACAATTTGTTAATTCTAATTGTGGAAAGCTAATGGAAGAAGACATTATCCATCAACTCATAGAGGATCTTGAATTGGTGATGCAAGCCTTGGACCAACCAAGGAAGTAGTGGATGAAGCTTCCAATCGAAATGCCCTTTGTTAAGTTTATATGTACTACAAAGTTCTTAGGCTTTTAGGTCTATTAAGTAGAATCTATATTAGTAGAATTTTTCAGATAGTTTTGTATATGAAACTGCGTATGTTTTACAAGTTCATGTTGGTAATTAATTTATTTTTGGTCTTCATATGTATTGTTTTGAAAGACTGTATTTTACTTTTGTTGTGAGCATAGATGTGTTTTTTTTTCAATATTATTCTAACAATATTTTCAAAACCCAATATTGAGGTGAGAATGTATAATTTAACAAAGTTTATAGTTGTGAAACTAACAAAGCATAGAATTGCACCCTCATGGGGGTGGGAGTGGGCATTTGTATACAAATGGGGATGGGGAATGTAATACCCCAGTTTTGATTCTCAGATCATTATTATGTATGTATATGATGAATGGATAAAATTTGAACATGTAATATGTGAGATTGTACATTGAATGATAATAAAAACTACATAATAGGTTGTAGAAGAGAAGGGAAAAAGAATTGGGAGCTATGACTCCATAAGAGGGGAAAGAAAGGGGACTTATAGGGTTGAAGGGGGCTAAAAAAAAATATTATTTTATTGATAGGGCCTAAGTCCTTAACCTTGTTTAATTAGTATTTCTTAATCCTTAGGATTAGTGATAAGAGAGGAAAACTGTGTACTTTCCATGAAGACGCATGGTTTCCCACTTACATGCAATCTTTGTTAAATTTTTTGAGGAGTAGCGGAATATATTCTTATTGTATTGTAACTATTCAAGTCGGCCCTATTGCGCCATTGTAAAAGGTCAAATGTATTTTATAAAGTGTCATTTGTCAAGTTGGCCCTATTGCGACAAAGTAAAAAGGTCAAATATATTTTATAAAGTGTATTTTTTAAGGTCGGATCTATTGTGCCCTAACAAAGTGTCAGGTTGTTCCAGACCTAATTTTAGGCTGGCCAACTAGTATTGATAAGAGAGGCCAGTGCCTCATTTGGCATTAACATACAACACAAGTTCTCTAGTCAAGAGAAGAAGTGTGCAAGTCTTAGAGGGAGACGCTACTGCAACAAGGTGATTTTTGTGGAGGATCTTGGCCTATCTCTTGAGTCTATCTTGGTTAAGTGGTGTGCTACTCTGTCTGGTTAAGGTTTTGGGAAGGAACTTCTCCTTAGTAAGATCTCTCTTGGTGAGATACATTGTTCTTGTTGTTAAATCTATATAGAAGAAGTTTTGTTGGATTTTTACCCTAGAGGGTTTTCCCAGGGTAAATCTTGTGTATGTTATGGATGTCTCTCTTTCAATGATCATTTATATGCAGTTATTGTGTTAAATTGTTTACAAGTTTAAGAACACTAATCTAGTTAACTGCTTAAGACAAAAATTCAACATGGAATCAGATCAGACCTTAAAGAAGGCATTTTCATAGCACAAAAGAGCTCACTGAGCAAATCAAGGGCATAGGAAGACTCTCCTAACCCTAGCGCACCTTCTCCCTGGAACAATTTTCAGTTTGGACAAGTTTCAAAAATTAGGGTTTTTGCATAAACCCTAGAAGGTGACGCCATCCACCTTGCTGAAGGACATTGGGAAAAGTAATACCATCTAGGAGCTCGCCCTAGGAGGGTGCATCTATTCCCGGGATCAAAATTCCAAAATTCAAAGTTTGACAAATTAGATTTTCCTCATAAACCCTAAGTCAAGACGTCAAGGCAGCTGCATAATCAACTAGGAGCAAAATTTCAACTTGGCATACTGCACTCTTTGGTAAGTCAAAAATATTTCTTTGAAATTTTATTTCTTATCGTATTTTCGTCATAGGGAATGATGACTACCAACACTAAGCTTGATGAGAAGCTTGAGGGTGCTGATAACTTCTGAGCATGGAAGTACAGAATGATGTTCATTCTAGAAGAGCATGACCTAGAAGGTTTTGTTAAGGAGGAAGTTCCAGAACCATAGGGAGATGAGGCAAAGCAAAAACACAAGAAGAGTTTGGTCAAGGTGAATAGAGTCATTGCAGATTCCATCAAGGATCACCTGATCCTGCACATATTGCCTTTCACAACTCCCAAGAAGATGTTTGATGCCCTATCCAAATTGTATGGAGGAAAGTGTTGATGATTGCAGTTTGATGAGTCATCCTCCAGATCATTCTCCTCTAGACTGAGTTGAGACATTTGTGAGAGCCCATGTGATGGGTGTATGTCAGACTCTGGACTGAGTTGTGATGACGTGTGGTCTCTTGTCTACTCCTCTGGACTGAGTTGAGATGACTTGAGATGGTCTCCTGCCTTGTGCTCCTCTGGACTGAGTTGATTCGGCTTGAGATTGTCTCCTGCCTTGTACTCCTATGGACTTAGTTGAGTCGGCCTGAGATGGTTCTCCAGATGGTACTCCTATGGATTCAGTTGAGTAATCAGTTGAGTGTGATGTCCCTGTGGCTGAGCACAAGTGGATGTGTCCCTAGTGGCTAAGCACTAGATGATGTGTGGATCCCTTGCTATATTGTCTAAGAGTAAGATTTGTTGTAACCCTAATTATGTTGTGAAGGGTACAAGTCATCCCCACCATGTGAAAGATAATTAATATTGTGTAATGATTAATTATATTATTCAATTGAAGAGGTCTGCCCTATTGTATGAATAGACACACCTATTGTTGTGTCAAGTCTTGTATAAATAAGAGGAGATTCACATTGTGGATCTCACTCACTTCACTTGTCTTCTCATAATTTCAACAACACTTGTATGGTTGAAGTGCGCACCTCTCTTGGGTGCAAGTTTCTAATTCAAGTAAGCACCCTCTTGTGTGCTAAGGTTTGGTGTTGTGTGGAGTATCGTCTCTTTAGAATATAGCAAATAATTGCTCATTTTTTCCCTTGGTTGAGAAAGGTTTTCCTAGGATAAACTCTTGTGTTATTGTGCATGGTTATTCTTCTTGTGATCTTGGTTACTGCAACTAGAGTAACTACATTGTTTATGGTTCAAGTACATGCTAAATTGAAATAAACCACATGTGCATGAGCTAAGAATTAAAATTCAACATGGTATCAGAGCAGAGTTCCTAAAGAGGCCATTGCACAAGCCATTGAAGAAGCTAGTCGTCACCTTCATGCTGCAACTGCAAAAATGACTCCCCTTATTTTGCCAATTTCAACACTTTCCACGGGAACATTGAGGCTAATTTTTTCATAGGAGTGTACGGCCTCCTTCAGTGCGCCTCTAGAGACTCTCAGATTTCAAATCAGAGAATTTTTTATTTTTGGCCCTAAGTTTTCTAGGGTTCTGCAATTTTCTACAAAATTTTGGTTTTAGGGTTTCTACAAAACGTTGAGGTACTTTTGCAAGATTTCTAGGGTTCCTTTAACCTTCTAGGGATTCTTTTTGGCAGTCATAATTCCAATGAACTTCTTCTTGAAGGAACACTATGGTTTCTAAGCCTAGATGTTAGGGTTTGTGAAGAATCTACAAGCAATGATGACCAAAAATTTGGTGGAAGATAGGCTTGATGGATCAAACAACTTCAGCTCCTGGAAATCAAGACTAAAAATCACTCTAAAAGAGAGTGACCTATTGAGTTTGATAGAGAAGACTCTACCGGAATCAACAAACGATGAAGAGAAGGTTTATTGGAAGGCAGATGATGTCAAAGAAAGGAAGATAATTATCTATTCAGTAATCTACTACCTCGTATTTCTACCTTGAAGACAACTTATGAAATGTTTGATGCATTGAAAAAGATGTTTGAGAGCAACAACACAATCAAAGCTCTTACATTGAAGAACTAGCTTCAACACATAAAGATGACGAAATCTGACACCATTTCCACCCTCTTCATGAAGATATCAGAGATCATATATTAGCTATGTGCCATTGGAGAGACCATACCAGGCAGAGAACCTGTCATGACTACTATCAATGCTCTTCCAAGACACTGGGAACCATTTCTTCAAAGTATCAGTGGGAGAGCACACCTACCTCAGTTTGAACATCTATTGACAGACTCCACTTAGGAGGAAAACATACTTATAGCCAGAGGAGTGCAAGACTCCCATCATGATGACAATCAAGCCCTTGCTTCTCATGCAAGGAAATTCAACAGAAGAAATAGAAGAAGTTTCAACAAATCATTCAAAGACAAGAAAACTTCATCACCTACAGGTCATGAACACAGGAAAGAGAATTCAAGGATTCAATGTTTCAGATGTGACAAGTATGGACACATTGCGAGAGATTGTCCTACCAGGAAGAGAGGAAGAAAAATTGCATCCACTGCTGATGTTGATCCAGAACCACATCAGAGAGATGAAGACATAAAAGATGAAGCATTCTTCTTCATATCAACACTCTTAGGTACAATTCCTACAGATAGCGATATTTGGTTAATTGACAGTGGTGCTTCCAGACACATGACTGAATATAAAGATCAACTCACTAATATTGTAGAGAAAGAGTCTCGTCTACATGTTGTACTTGGTGATAATGCCAAATATACTATGAAGGGAGTTGGAACTTCTACTTTCCAATTAGATCCTGACATAACCCTTCAGTTGAGTGAGGTACTATATGTACCTGGGATGAAAAGGAACCTTGTCTTTGTTTCTGCCTTAGAGGATAAAGGCTACAAGGATACCTTCTCTGAAGGAAAAGTTCTTGCATGAAAAAAGAACTCACATATGGATTCTTCCCGAGTGATTGGTGTTTGAGAAAACAACTTGTACAGTTTGACTGTTCGACCAGTCCAGGCCCTATTACATGATACTATTAGCTTGAGTGATCTATGGCATAGAATACTTGCTCATTTACATTACAGAGCCCTTCTCACTCCGGGGAAGATGGTAACAAGACTTCCAGAGATACACATTGAGAATGATGGCATTTGCAGAGGTTGTTCTCTTGGAAAAAATTTCAAGGGGTCCTTCTTGAGCAGTGACAGTAGATCCAAGGGGATCTTGGACTTGATACATTTGGATGTCTGTGGATCTATGAATGTTGCTTCCTTGAGCGGATATTTTTACTATGTGCTCTTCATCGAAGATCACTCTCAAAAGATGTGGATTTAATTGTTGAAGACCAAGGATGGAGTCCTTGCGATATTTGAAGAGTTTAAAGCTCAGGTTGAGAACCTAACTGGGAGGAGGATCAAGGTGTTGATATCAGATAATGGAGGAGAGTATACCTCCATGGATTTCAGTGATTTATGTATTTAGACATGGATCAAGAGGGAGTACACCATTCCTTATAACCCTCAGCAGAATGGGGTTGCAGAGATGAAGAACAGATCCATTATTAAGGAAACCAAAGCAATGATACATGATAAAAATATACCTATGATTATGTGGGCAGAGGAATCCGTGATAGCTGTGTATGTTCATAACATGAGTCCTCATCATATTCTAAAGAACATGACTCCCAAAGAATACTTCACCAGAGTGAAGCCTGAGGTTGGAAACTTTAGGATATTTGGGTGTTCAGTATACTTTCATGTACCCAAGGAAAAGAGGACCAAGCTAGACCCTTCAAGAAGAAAGGGTACTTTTGTGGGGTACAATGAATATTCGAAGGAATACTGGATCTACGTCCCTGGTTAGAGACAGATCGAAGTTAGCAGAGATGTCACCTTCGAGGAAGAGATAGCATTTCAAAAATCTAGAGAATATCATATGGATATTGACAGCGAGATAGTACCTTCTCCCCCTTCAGCAGTTCAGAGGGAGACAATCACTGATCGAGTTAATCCAGTTGGTCCCATAGCTCCAACTGATGTTCCCAGAGATATTGCAGTAGGCCATAAGAGGCCTTCCTAGGCTCGACAGACTCTGCATGAGGAAGAGGGACATACAACTCCTTGTGGTACATTCTGAGAGAGAAAGAGACCACAAATATTTTTGAGCTATGTTTCAGCTATGAGCCACATCATTAATATTGAACCTTCTTGTCATGGAGAAGCAACAGGTCAATAGGTATGGAAAGATGCCATGATAGAAGAGTATCAGTCCATCATGAAGAATGGTGTGTGGGATATTGTTCCGAGACCAGAAGGGAAGTCTATAATGACTTCCAAGTGGATCTGTAAGATCAAGCATGCAACTAATGGAAGTGTCGAGAAGTACAAAGCGAGATTTGTGGCTAGAGAATTATCTCATGTGGAGGGAATTGATTATGATTAGACATTTTCTCCTGTTTCCCGATATACTTCCATCCATACTATTATTTCTCTAGCTATATCCATGGGTTGGAAACTGCATCAGATGGATGTAAAGACAACCTTTCTCAATGGTGAGATTGAGGAAGAATTATACATTGAGAAACCAGATGGGTTCGTGATACATGATCATAAGTCTCTTCTGTGCAGGTTAAGGAAATCCACGTACGGACTAAAATAGGTACCTCGTGCATGGTATGAGAAGATTGATTGATATCTGATGAGTTTGGGATTTAGAAAGAGTGTTGTTGATCCCAACCTATACTACCATATTGTCGGTGACGAGTGCTTGATTTTGGTCCTATATGTGGATGACCTATTCCTCACTAGTTCAGAAAGTCTTATTGTTGAATGAAAGCGTGCATTGAATTCTGAATTCGAGATGAAGGATCTTGGAATGATGCACTACTTCTTGGGACTAGAAGTATGGCTGAGGACTGATGAGATTTTATTGAGTCAAGGAAAATATATAGTCGAGATATTGAAGAAATTAGGGATGTTGGACTGCAAATCCATGCCTACACTGATGGTGATGAATTTGAAGAAAATGAATGAGGCTTCTACTGATTCAGGAGAGATTGATCCACACCTTTATAGACAACTGATTGGATAATTGATGTATCTTGTTAACACCAGACCTGATATATGCTATGCAGTGAATGTACTCAGTCAATTTACTAGTCAGTCGAGATAGACACACTGGATAGAAGAGAAGCATGTGTTGAGATATATATGAGGCACAATTGGCTATGGACTGAGATATGCCTCCGGTGTAAACATGAGATTGCAGGGATATTCCGATGCAGACTAGGCAAGGAGTGCAGTAGAACGAAAGAGCACATCCAGTTCTTGTTTCACTTTGGTATCTACAATGGTTTCCTAGTGTAGTAGGAAACAAATCTCTGTGGATTTGAGTACCGTAGAAGAAGAGTAAATATCATTATGTGTGGCAGTTTGTGAAGCATTGTGGCTTCACAAACTCCTTGTAGATTTATTTGGACATGAGATGGATTCTACCGTTATCCATTGCGATAACTATAGCTATGTGAATCTCTTAGAGAATCTTGTGTTTCACGATAAATCAAAACAAATTGAGATCAAATACCATTATATCAGAGATATGGTACAGAGGAAATAAATACATGTGCAATACATTTCTACACACGATCCAGTTGCAGATGTCTTCACCAAACCACTTTTCAGGACAAAGTTTGAGTACTTCCATGAGAGACTTGGCCGGGTGGAGAATGCCTCCCTAGTTGAGAGGGATTGTTGATGATTACAGCTTGATGAGTTATCCTCTAGATCATTCTCCTCTAGACTGAGTTGAGACATCTATGAGAGACCATGTGTTGGGTGTGCCCATGTGATGGGTGTACGTCAGACTCTGGATTGAGTTGTGATGACGTGTGGTCTCTTGTCTACTCATCTGGACTGAGTTGAGATGACTTGAGTGTTGATGATTGCAGCTATGTGAGACATTCTCCATCTTACAAACCTGTGAGATGTTGACCATTGCAACTATGTGAGACTTTCTCCAGCTTACAAACCTGAGAGAAATCCCCTGAGAAGGGTGTGTGGTTCCTATTCGAGATAGAGTTGGAACATAGAGATGACCTCCTCCATTATGAGAGTTGAGAAGAACTCCAGATGATTCTCTGGTGAGAAAAGTGATCCGTAGAGTTGGACAGGCCCGTGGCTAAGCACAAGGTGAACGTGTGAAATCCCAAAGTGCTGGGTGCATCTTCATGAGAACATAAATGAAGATGATATATTATCCTCCTCTGAGAAGAAGAGTTGATGAGAAACTCTAGATAACTCTCATGTGTAATGTAGTGGGAAAGAAGATCTGTTGAGTGGGCGTGCTTGTGGATGAGCACAGGTGAACGTGATCGTAGTGGTTGAGCACTAGTGAGGAAGTGGTTCTTCTGTGTAACGCGGTGAGCCAATGATATGGAAATCCCTATGGATGTGCCCCTAGTGGATGAGCACTAGTGGGTGTATAAGATCCCTTGCTATATTGTTCAAGAGTCAGACATGCATGTAACCCT
Organism: Picea engelmannii; assembly: GCA_009831015.1. Taxonomy (NCBI): domain Eukaryota; kingdom Viridiplantae; phylum Streptophyta; class Pinopsida; order Pinales; family Pinaceae; genus Picea; species Picea engelmannii. The sequence goes on along the minus strand of ML778797.1, from coordinate 1,857,145 downwards.
AATTGTAATGTAAAGGGTACAGGTCGGCTCCACCTTAATGTGATTGAAAATTAATGTAAAAGATAATTAATATGGTCAATATTAATTATATTATAAGCCAATGAGGTTGGACATGTTGTGCCAATAGACACTTCTATTGACAAGTTCAAGTTAGTATAAGTAAAGGTAAATTCCCCATTGAGGAAACATATCTTTCAAGTGAGTTTGGTAATTTCAGCAAGTACACCTTTTTGGGAAACATGTGCACCTCTCTTGGGCACTAGTCTTCTAGGGTTTGAGAACCCTCTTGTGTGCTAGGTTTTTCTTGGTGGTGAAGGTCTTTCTCTTGAAGAATACAACAAAGGATTTGGTTGGGTTTTCTTCCCTTGTTGAGAAGGGTTTCCCAAAATACTTTGTGTGTTCTTGTGCATGGCGCTTCTTCTTGTGATCTTGGTTCCTGCAACATTAATGGTTATGGTTAAATGATAAAAATGGAATGAACTTCATGCTTAACCTTTCTCATTGAAAAATCAACATTGAAATGGTCTCCTGCTTTGTACTCCTCTGGACTGAGTTGAGTTGGCTTGAGATAGTCTCCTGCCTTGTACTCCTATGGACTTAGTTGACTAGACCTGAGATGGTTCTCCAGATGGTACTCTTGTGGACTCAATTGAGTAATCTATTGAGTGTGATGTCCCTGTGGGTGAGCACAAGTGGATGCATCCCTAATGGCTGAGCACTAGAGGATGTGTGGAACCCTTGCTATATTTTCTGAGAGTAAGATTTGTTGTAACCCTAATTATGTTTTGAAGGGTACAAGTAGGCCCCACCATGTGAAAGATAATTAATATTGTGTAATGATTAATTATATTATTTAGTTGAAGAGGTTGACCCTATTGTGCCAATAGACACACCTATTGTTGTGTCAGGTATTGTATAAATAGGAGAATATCCCCATTGTGGATCTCACTCACTTCACTTGTCTTCTTATAATTTTAGCAACACTTGTACGACTGAAGTGCACACCTCTCTTGGGAAAAATTTTCTAGGTCAACTAAGCACCCTCTTGTGTGCTAGGGTATGGTGGTGTGTGGAGGATCTTATCTTGAGAATATAGTAAAGGATTTCTAGGTTTTTCCTTTGGTTGAGAAGGTTTTTCCCAGGACAAACTCTTGTGTTCTTGTGCATGGTTATTCTTCTTGTGATCTTGGTTACTGCAACTAGAGTAGCTACATTGTTTATGGTTCAAGTACATGCTAAATTGAAATAAACCACATGTGCATGAGCTAAGCATTAAAATTCAACAAAAATAACATAAATTGGAAGATGACCTTGAGAACACAGCTCAAGAGTGTGAAGATGTAGAACTTGGAAACTATTCAGTCATAATTCACAAGGGTATCGCAGATTAAAGAGCAACTTGAAGCCATTGGAGACAAAGTAGAAGCAATTGAACTCATAATTACCACCTTGAATGGTCTCCCAAGATCATGGGAATACTTCATTCAAGGAATATGTTCTAGAAGGAATCTTACGAAGTTCAATAGACTGTGGGAGGATTTTACTCAGGAAGAAGCAAGGATGGAAGCATGAGAAGAAAAACTAGTTGATGATGATCAAGTGTTAGCAGCACATGCAAGAAAAGGAAGGAGCAAGGCGGATCATTCCCATTCCCAAAAGAAGTCACACAAATCACACAAGGGCCAAAAGGACTACTCAAACCTCATATGCTTCATTTGTCAGAAGATGGGACATTGCTAGATTTTGTCCCAACTCGAAAGATAAGGTCAGAAAAGGAAAGTATAAGAGACATCACGCTCATGCTGCAGAAGATGATGGACTTGATTAGAAGAGAGCTAAAGGAGATGAGTTAAGTGAAGAGTATGTTTTGATTTCATATCTTACTGGAACAATCACCCATGGAAGTGACACATGGCTCATTGACAGTGGTGCCTCCAAGCACATGACTGGATATAAGAACTCATTCTCAAATCTAATCTAGAAGGATTGACCTCATTAGGTGAAACTAGGCAATGATTATCGGTACCCCATCAAAGGAGTAGGAGAAGCATCCTACAGATTGGATTCCAGAAAAGCCATGAAGATGAAGGATGTGCTATATGTTCCTGGATTGAAGAAAAAATTCCTTTCAATCTAAGAATTAGATGAGAAAGGATTCAAAGTCGCTTTTGTAGATGGTGAAGTACTTATGTGGCCAAAAGGAAAAACCATTGACGATGCAATAGTGATTGGTGTCCAAGAGGGAGGCTTGTACAAATTGAAGGGACACTCAGATTCATCACTTGTACATAATATAGTAACTCCGTGTGAACTATGGCATAGGAGATTCACTCATCTACACTACAAGGCATTATCGATCATAAGCAAGATGGTGACAAGTTTACCAAAGATTCAAGTGGACCATGAAGGCATATGAAAGTGATGTGCACAAGGGAAGAACGTGAAGAACCCATTTCCAAACAGTGACAACAAAGCAAAGGGAACACTGGAAATAGAGCATTCAAATGTATGTGGACCAATGTCAACAAACTCATTAAGTGGGTATGCATACTATGTCTCATTCATTAATGATTACTCATGTAAAACTTGGATTTATTTCTTGAAAAATAAAAGTGATGTATTTAGAAAATTCAAAGAATTCAAAGCTCTTGTAGAAAATCTCTCTGAAAGAAAAATAAAGACTCTAAGGTCGGACAATGGAGGATAATTCACATTCGATGAATTCAATACATTCTGCAAGGAAGTTGGGATTAAGATGGATCTCTCTACTCCCTACAATCCTTAGCAGAATGGTGTGGCAACAAATAAAGAACAAAAAGATCATGGAAGCAGTGAAAGACATGATTCATGATCAAGACTTATTGATGCATTTGTGGGAAGAAGTAGTTAGGCCCTATATGTATGTGCATAATAGGAGTCCCCACCGAGTACTTGGGAACAAGACACCAAAATAGATGTTTACAGGTGAAAATCTAGAGGTCAGCCATCTAAGAATATTTTCCTGTCCAATGTATGTGCATGTCCCCAAGGACAAGAGATCCAAATTAGACCCATCAGGCAAGAAGGGTATCTTTGTTGGATATAGCGAAACATCTAAGGCGTACAAATTTTACATCCCTAGTCACCGACAGATTAAGACGAGAAAATATGTAACCTTTGATGAAGAGACAACCTTCAGTAGATCGAGATAGAACCATACATATGAGGTTCATGATGACGAACCGGTGTTGAGAGACATAATTGATGTAGAGCCTACCAGTTATGAAGAGGCTGCAGAGAAGAAAGAATGGAAGTATGCCATGATTGAAGAGTACTAGTCAATCATAAAGAATGATGTTTGGGATGTGGTCCTGAGACCAAAGGAAAAGAAAGTCATCAGTTCTAAGTGGATCTACATGATAAAACATGCAGCAGATGGAAGCATATAGAAGTACAAGGCAAGGTTTGTGGCACAAGGTTTCTCCTAGAAAGAAGGAATAGGTTATGAGGAGACATTTTCTCCTGTGGCGAGATACACTTCGATTAGAATGATTCTTGCAATAGATGCAGTGATAAAATGGAATGTACATCATATAGACATGAAGACAACCTTCCTGAATGGCATAATAGAAGAGGAAGTGTATGTGGAGCAACCACAATGATTTGAGACACATGACAAGCAGTCACATATGTGTAGGTTGAATAAAGCCTTGTATGGGTTGAAGAAAGCACCTAGATCTTGGTATGACAGGATGGATGGTTTCCTAATGAGCTTGGGTTTCACCAAGAGTACAACAGATTCCAACCTTTACTTCAAGGTTGTGGATGGTGAACCCGTGACACTATTATTGTACGTGGATGAACTTTTTCTGACAGGAAACGATAAGCTCATTGTCGAGAGTAAGAGAAAACTTGTTGCATAATTCGAGATGAAGGACCTAAGCATGATGCATTAGTTCTTAGGTCTAGAGGTATGGCAGAGACCGGATGCGATTTTCCTTAACCAAGGAAAATATGCAATGGAGATCCTGAAGAGGTTTAGGATGTTGGACTGTAAGGCCATATCTACACTGATGGTGGCGAACTTGAAGTTGTTGTGTGATACAACTTTAGAGACAGTGGGTGGCACCATATATAGGTAGATTATTGGTTCATTAATGTACCTGAAGAACACGAGGCAAGATATATGTTTTGCGGTGAACAAATTGAGTCAGTACATGGTTGAGCCTGTTGGCGTCAGAAGTCACTCCTAGATTGCTACAGGAGCAGAGCCCAACGCCCATCAGTTTTATGTCATGATAAGTTTAATGGATGATCAAATGGTTAGAGACCCAAGACAGAATCACTCTAGCTCAGGGAATAGGTCTGGTATGTAAAGAACAAAGGAGGTCTTGATCTAACTTCAGTCAATGGGTTGATTCTAAGATGACCAGGTGGAAGAATTGGTGAGAGGGGTGAGCAAAACTACCTCGGGCAACAGGCCTTCAAACAGTTTGCAGAAGAAAAACTCTAAATGCAAGATCCTCTTGGTTCAGAGTTTCGGGGAACTGAAGGGGTGACTAGACTGGATCCTCCAATTCCAAGTCATTCAGCGTTGAGAAAATCACAAGACCGATTAGAGACAATGCAACTGTTACAGTGATCCAACCTACATCATCCTATAACAGCTACAACTCGATTGGATCCTCCAATTCCGAGCTGTTCTAACATAGTGCAAACAAAGATATGAAAGAAACTGACATTCATAAGGCAAGAAGTCTCAAGAGTCAATGCATAACCAAAATAACCAGTGCTTCATTAAAGCGTTTACAATCGGGAGCCTCGCTCAACCATCGATGTTTGAAAAATATCAAAACTAAGTATATATACTCCTAAACATTTTCCCAACAGAGGTGTCCTAGACTTTCAGGATGGGGTGTCTCTTCAATCAAATCTGGCCTGCACTCCTCTGTCATACGCCATCTTAACTCTACATGGCTCATGCTAAGGGGTAGCTGAGCCCTTAAATGCCGATTTAGTGTGCGCAGACTTCCTTGGTGAATCGAGGACATCGGCATGGCTTCTGTGGGAAAACTAGTACAAAGGACCATCGCGGGCAGACTTCCTACCAGGACCTACATACCTCGCAATTAATGAGTGAGGCGAGGTTTCAACCACCCCCTCTCTTCTTCATTCATTCCAAGAAGGTATCAGAATTGAGATCAAGTCGAACCGACACTTGGAGAATACGGTGATCCCTTCTGCAGCTAAACCCAACGCTTCGGCCCTTTGCGCAGTTCTTTCTATCCCCCCCAAGTGACCATGGGCTATGACCCTGTGCCTATCTTCAAAGGTGCTTTCGACACTTCGCATATCACGGCTGGGGGGAGGCTTCTCCTTGTGCTTCAAAGTTGCGATAAGCGAGGTGGCGACATAGCCTAATCGCACGCCACATGTTGTTTTGGATGGACGGTCCTGATCATCTCGGTGATACTGTGGGCCTGGGTTCTAGACACTCTCAGCACTTCATGGCTCGCGGCTGGGAAGAGGCTGATCCTCGCTCTTCAAAGTCGCGATGGGCGAAAAGGCGAAGAGCCTAAACGCGCACCACATGTCCCTTTGGATGGACGACTGAGACTGCTTCGTGATACTGTGGGCCCGAGTTCTGGACGCTCTCGGCACTTCACATCTCGCAATTAGGAAGAGGTTGATCCTCGCTCTTCAAAGTCGTGATGGGTGAAAAGGCGAAAAGCCTAATCGCGCACCACGTGTACCTATGGGATGGAGGGTTGAGATTGCTTTCGGTGCTTCGAGACCTGCGTTGCCAAATGATAGACTCTAGCGCCCCCTTTCCCAGGTCCGCTCCTCTTATGACCGAGCGCCATGACCGTGGGCCCGACTTTGGGCGCTTTCGGCGTTTTGGGGTTTTGAAACCCAAGGGATAACCCTGTATTTCCAACTTACGATCCCTGAAACGCTGACTAGATGCCACCTGTCTCCACTGGATCGGATGGCCCTGATCATTTCGGTGGTGTAAGCGTTATCCCTTGCGCTAAACTCGACGCAACTCTGTTGGCTGCAATTACCCGCCGACCGTCGATCTGCTTCATTGATTGATCCTCGTCGTTGAATATTGGAGCCGCTCACCTGCTTGCATTTTCAACCCGAAATGGATTTTTTGTGTGCTTCTTATTGCGCTCATGGCTGTGACCTTGGACTAGAATGCATTTTATGGGTTTTCACACCCCATTTCTTTGCATTCTACATTAAGAGTCTGAAATTGGGAAAAAACACCCCGCTTGCAAGAATTGGTGCTAAAATTAGGCTCCATGGGGGATAGAGTCGTCCCTGTGATGCTTTAAGAACTCATTTGTAGCTTCAGTGCCTTCTGTTGGGCTATGGAGTCAAGCTCAAAACATCCTGCTAAAAATACAGGCCGAAAAGTAAAAGCAAAACAAAATAAAGATACATGCTCAAAGGAGCTTATTTATGTACAGTCCTAAACTAATAAAATCCTTTACATGGGGCTAGGTCAAAGCAAACTTCCACCATAGCCATTCAAGCAACTTCCTGAATGAAAGCTCCTTCCTTTTGTCGATGATTACAAACAGGTGGTGTAACCGTGACGGCAGAACGGTTACTATCCTCAACTCCTTCTTATAGACTGGAGTCGAGATGAAATAGGGTGGCTCCAAATCGCGAAGGAAATACAAATCCATGTATTCCTTCATAGGCTCATAAGACCAGTGGAAAATTCTAGAAAATGGGCGACAAGCAACCTCCTCTGCGATACATTTGTTCACGTGTGGTTGAATATCTCTGCTAAGCATAGGTGGGTGGACAACTGACGTAGGCTCACTGATCTCAGGCGGTGGCTGCTTGCTGACTGGATCTGGACAGAAAATAATATGCGCCCTCAGCTGCTCTTCCGGGTCTTTCTCCTCTTCTCTTGGCTCTTCTCCCAGGTCAGATTCAAAATCATCATAAATAGGGACCATGGGAAAGCTCTGCTCTTCCAACTGCTGCTCAGGATGGATGATTTCCTCGCAATGTTCTTGCTCAATGAACAAAGGATAAGGTTCTGTAGTTTATTCTTGGAAATCCCGCATATCGAGCTCAGAATTTGATTCATAGCTGTCATTCATAGGCTGGCTTCTTTGATCAGCAAAAGGTGATGTGGGGTTCTGTTTCTCCTCCTCCAAATAATCATCAAAGTCGGGGGAGAACAAAGCTTCTCCAACTTGCCGAAATGGAACTATCCCCCACTCCTCCATTTTGACCCCGAATGTAAACACATCATGGGAAATATCGTGAAGAAAAAGAGAACCATCCATTTCCACCATCGCTTCCCTTTTAAAATCTGAGACAATAGGCTCACCAGGGATAGAAGCTAATGTCTCTGTAGCTATGCAATATTCCATATTCTTTTCAAAAGAGCCGCCAAGAACATCTGCCTTAAGGAGTGGAAAATCCTCTTCGTTGTCTACAGCTTCCAACCTTTCTAATCGGGCAGAGAGATATTTCACCTGCTCCATCAGTTCACTCAGGGCGTCTTCTTCCTCCCTGGGATCTTCACCATCATGCATGGTAGGGATACCAAGAGCATCTTCTCCAAAGGCTGGAAAATCCTCTGGACATCGTTCAACTTCCCACCTATCCAGCTGGGCAGAGAGAGACTTTATCAATTCCCTAAATTCGCCCCAAGCATCTTCTTCTTCTCTGGGATCTTCATTACTCTCATAACCTTCCTCTGATACAGACGAATGGGGATGAGAAAGGACTGATCTCTGATCTAGTTCATCAGGATCATCCTCATAGCCTACATAAGAAACAACTCTATCTTGTATAAAGTTGTGGTATCCCTCACAAAAGTTATGAAAAATCAACTCAGAGGGATAAAGCTTCTGACAATGGGTGGTGAAAGCTGCATGGAATTCACTGAGTGAAGAAATTATAGCAGGGGGTAAAGAATGATACCATTTATGAGCATCCCCTGCTAGCGAGAACATGAACATTTTTAGTAATACATCCTCATGATGTATCTCCCACTGATGCATGAGTTCATGAAACTCATTGAGGTGCTGAGCAAGGTTGTCCTCTTTACGCTCTCTAAATATGGGCAAATAATCGCCCCATTCATTCAAGGAAGGGACATCATTAGGAAAACCAAGAATAGCAGAAAAATTAAAAGGAGCAAACCTCCGAGCTAGGATTTTCTCCATTCTGAACCAGCGGAGTCGCCAATCGATCCTCAAATCATGGAGTCGCCAGGTGAAAGATTCATAGATTTGAATACGTCTGGTCCTTATTCACCATCAAAGGCCAAATATTACGCTGTTGTTACCCCAGGAAGCTTCTCAGGCTGAGAAAGCAGCTGCTGAAACCTTCTCGAGAAAGCTCCTCTAGGTCAGCTTTCAGGCATGCTAAAGTAGCCGCAACTGAAACAATGATGTGGAAACCTTGGAGTCGCCCCAGTGGATTCGCCAGGTGCATAGTAGCAATCTTTAAGGGCTCTGATGCCTGATGCACCTTCAGAATCAGAGGCTCAATATCGTTAAATCCTAGGGAAAAACTTCAACTTCGTCCCCGACAACGACGCCAGAAATGTTGGCGTCAGAAGTCACTCTTGGATTGCGACAGGAGCAGAGCCCAACACCCATTAGTTTTATGTCATGATAAGTTTAATGGATGATCAAATGGTTAGAGACCTAGGACGGAATCACTCTAGCTCAGGGACCAGGTCTAGTATGTAAAGAACAAAGGAGGTCTTGATCTAACTTCAGTCAGTGGGTTGATTGTAAGATGACCAGGTGGAAGACTTGGTGAGAGGGGTGAGCAAAACTACCTCGGGAAACAGGCCTTTCAGCAGTTTGTAGAAGAAAAACTCTAAATGCAAGATCCTCTTGGTTCAGAGTTTCGGGGAACTGAAGGGGTGACTTGACTAGATCCTCCAATTCCAAGTCATTCAGCGTTGAGAAAATCACAAGACCGATTAGAGACAACGCAACTGTTACACTGATCCAACCTACATCATCCTATAACAACCACAACTCGACTGGATCCTCCAATTTCGAGCTGTTCTAACACAATGCAAACAAAGATATGAAAGAAACTGACATTCATAAGGCAAGAAGTCTCAAGAGTCAATGCATAACCAGAATAACTAGTGCTTTGTTAAAGCGTTTACAATCAGGAGCCTTTCTCAACCATCGATGTTTGAAAAATATCAAAACTAAGTATATATACTCCTAAACATTTTCCCAACAGAGGCATCCTAGACTTTCAGGATGGGGTGTCTCTTCAATCAAATCTTCCCTGCACTCCTCTGTCATACGCCATCTTAACTCTGCATGGCTCATGCTAAGGGGTAGCTGAGCCCTTAAATGTCGATTTAGCATGCGCAGACTTCCTTGGTGAGTCGAGAATATCGGCATGGCTTCTGTGGGAAAACCAGTACAGAGGACCACCACAGGAAGACTTCCTGTCGGGACCTCCATACCTCGCAATTAATGAGTGAGGCGAGGTTTCAACCACCCCCTCTCTTTTTCATTCATTCCAAGCAGGTATCAGGATTGAGATCAAGTCGAACCGATACCTGGAGAATACGGTGATCCCTTCTGCAGCTAAACCCAACGCTTCGGCCCTTTGCACAGTTCTTTCTATCCCCCCCAAGTGACCATGGGCTATGACCCTATGCCTATCTTCAAAGGCGCTTTCGACACTTCGTGTCTCGCGGTTGAGGGGAGGCTGCTTCTTGTGCTTCAAAGTCGCGATAGGCGAGGTGGCGAAATAACCTAATCGCGCACCACACGTCGCTCTGGATGGACGGTCCTGATCATCTCGATGATACTGTGGGCCTAGGTTCTAGAAGCTCTCGGCACTTCGCGTCTCGCGGCTGGGAAGAGGCTGATCCTCGCTCTTCAAAGTTGCAATGGGCGAAAAGGTGAAGAGCCTAATCGTGCACCATGTGTCCCTTTGGATGGACGGCTGAGACTGCTCCGTGATACTATGGGCCCAGGTTCTGGACGCTCTCAGCACTTCACGTCTCGCGGCTGGGAAGAGGTTGATCCTCGCTCTTCAAAGTTGCGATGGGCGAAAAGGCGAAGAGCCTAATCGCTCACCACGTGTACCTGCGGGATGGAGGGCTGAGATTTTTTTCGACGCTTTGGGACCCACGTTGCCAAATGATAGACGCTAGCGCCCCCTTTCCCAGGTCCGCTCCTCTTATGACCGAGCGCCATGACTGTGGGCCCGACTTTGGGTGCTTTCGACGTTTTGGGGTTTTGAAACCCAAGGGATAACCCTGTCTTTCCAACTTACGATCCCCAAAACGCTGACTAGCTACCACTTGTCTCCACTGGATCGGATGGCCCTAATCATTTCGGTGGTGTAAGCGCTATCCCTTGCGCAACTCTGTTGGCCGCAATTACCTGTCGACCGTCGATCTGCTTCATCGATTGATCCTCGTCATTGAATACTAGAGCCGCTCGCCTGCTTGCATTTTCAACCCAAAATGGATTTTTTGTGTGCTGCTTATTGCGCTCACGGCTGTGACCTTGGACTAGAATGCATTTGATGGGTTTTCACACCCCATTTCTTCGCATTCTACATCAAGGGTCTGAAATCGGGAAAAAACACCCCGCTTGCAAGAATTGGTGCTAACAGAGCCTAGATGTGTTCACCTGACTGTGGAAAAACATGTGATGAGGTACCTCAAAGGTACAATAGATTATGGACTCAGATATATCTTAGATCGTGAGATAATCCTGCAAGGCTACACAAAATCAAATTGGGCAGACAATGTCACAGACCGGAAGAGTATATTCGGATGTTGCTTCAGTTTGGGACCAACTTTGATCTTGTGGCTCAGTAGCAAGCAGACTTGTGTTGCACTCATTTCTACAGAGGCAGAGTATGTGGCAACATGTTCATCTTGTGGTGAAGCAATATGGATTTGGAAGCTAATTGCATGATTGTTTGATCTCGAGTTGGATGCGACCTATATATTTTTTGACAACCATAGTTGCATAAAGTTGTCAGAGAACCCAATGTTCCATGATAGGTCCAAGCATATCGACATCAAGTACTATTATATCCAAGAGATGGTATAGAAGGGAGCAGTGAAACTCCAGTATGTTCCTACCGACAAGCAAGTAGTAGACGTGTTGACTAAGCCTATGTCGAGAGTGAAGTTTGAGTACTTCGAAGACAAGATTGGTGTGGTCCGGAAGGACTTTCCCTCGTGAGAGGGAGTGATGTGTTACATATGTGACTCCAGGTGCAGCATAGTGTGGTGCAGTAACAACACGTTCATGTTTAGGCATTGACTGTGGCACCATTCAACCTAACCTTGCACAAGGTTAGAAGATGTGGATCCTTCGGGGAGGGTGTGTCTTCCCGGATTCAGGAAGTGTAAATCGTGGATCCTTCGGGGAGGGCGTATTTCCTTGATAGATGGAGGGATAACCTATGTGGTTGGAGGATGAATATCCTAGGGCTAGATGGGTAGTGTGTGAAAAGTACATCACCTAACCCTCATGGTTAGATCCCTGGTATATGTGGGGCTAGAGGACTGGTGTGCCAACCAGGAGACTAGCCTAGGGCTAGTGGTTGGACTTTGGGCTAGACAGTTCCTAGCAAAAGCTAGATGCCCAACATTGTGTGAGCTGGAAGAAAGCCCCGCTATGTCTGCTGAAGCCACTAATGAGATGTTGGTAATGTATTGTATGCATGTTGTACAGTTGGAAAACTTCATAGATTCGTGAAAAGACAACAAGACAATGACCATGTGTGCATAAGCATAGAAGCAGTGATGATGATCGTGATGAGAAGAATACCTTCCTCGCTAAGAGGGAGTGTTAAATTTTTTGAGTAGCAGCGGAAGATATTATTATTGTATTGTAATTATTCAAGTCAACCCTATTGCGCCATTTTAAAAGGTCAAATGTATTTTATAAAGTGTCATTTGTCAAGTCGACCCTATTGTGCCAAAGTAAAAAGGTCAAATATATTTTATAAAGTGTATTTTGTAAGGTCATCCCTATTATGTCCTAACAAAGTGAAGTCGAAATAGACTTAATTTTAGGCTGACCAAATCGTATTTATAAGAGAGGTTAGCATCTCATTTGGCATAACATACAACACAAGTTATGTAGTCAAGAGAAGAAGTGTGAAAATCTTAGAGGGAGACACTACTGCAACAAGGTGATTTTTGTGGAGGATCTTGGTCTATCTATTGAGTCTATCTTGGTTAAGTGGTGTGCTACTCTGTTTGGTTAAGGTTTTGGGAAGGAACTTATGCTTAGGAAGATCTCTCTTGGTGAGAGACATTGTTCTTGTTATTGAATCTATATAGAGGAAGTTTTGTTGGGTTTTTCCCCTAGAGGGTTTTCCTAGGGTAAATATTGTGTATGCTATGGATGTATCTATTTTAGTGATGTTTTATATACAATTATTGTGCTAAATTGTTTAAAAGTTTAAGAACATTAATCTAGTTAACTTCTTAAGATGAAAATTCAACAATCTTACATATGCCTTTTCCAACCATGCGGGGGAGAGAGAGTTCAAAGGTTTTGGGGGAGATTTCTAATATTTTTAGGTGCAGTTCAAATTAAAAAAGAGTTTGAATTATGAGGGGTTTGAATTCCCAATCTATTTGAACTACCATTCTAGTTTGAATCTTTATGGTATTTGAGTTACCATTTGGTTGCAAAATTCGAGTTATCAAATTTGGGAGAGCTCAAATTGCCATCCTATTGGGGAAATTAAAGATAATCCTTGATCTAGAATGACCATAGACAACTAGTGTTGCAAACATCATGATACTATCGTGGACATTGCGATATATAATGATGTACCTAGTTGACGATAATATCGCCTCCAAACACCACAATATTTTCTGTTGTCAAAAATAGCACGATGTTTTCAACAAATCACGATATATAGTGATTTGATGGAAAACATCACCCATGTCATGGAAAATCTGCCTTATAATTGGAATTTTCACTTTTTTTTTTAACTCATTTTGAAAAAAAATGAAGGGGTTTGAAAGAAAAGGAGGTCTCCACCATTTTTATTTGAGCTAAGGACTAGAAATAAAGTGTTTTCATTTTCCATCAACAATTTACTATGGAGTGGGGATCAATTCCCATCAACTATTTTTGTATTTGTAGGTATGTGTAGCAAATTCAACATGTTTTTTTAGATTTTTAATAGGTTTGCAATGCCTATAAGTTTTCCCTCTTCTTGTCGAGTTTTAGTGGAATGTGGGAGATATACCATTTATTTAGAATCTAGATCTATTTTTTTATTTGCAATATTTTTTTTTATTTTGATTCTTGAATCTTCATTATTTTTTTCTTAGGTTTAATGATTGTTATTTGAAAATGTTGAAATCTTTGGACCCTATGTGGAATGGTTATATTGATGATGGGAATAATTGAAAAAATTTGGGTTGCAAGTTGTGTGGGAAGGAAATGACAGGGGGAATCAATTGGATGAAATACCACCTTTCACAAATTATGGAGCATGAAGTGGGAATTCGTATAGCTGCAACCCCGAAAATAATTCCTATTGCCAATAAATCACTTTAGGATATGGATAAAAAAAGAGATGACGGGGAAGTTTTGAGAAGTGAGATTTCACTAAGAGGAGTTACAATATTTGGGGGGGCAAGAAGTGACATATTTTCCTTGGCCTCACCTTCCACAATTCCCTTAATGAACTCATCTTTTTTTGTTCTAAGAATGATAAGTGGTGTACAACCTTCTATTAGGTTAGTGGTTAACATAAAGGAGAAGCAAGACGCTTACAAGCTTGTGGGTAGATGTTTTGTATGGAACGACATTTCTTTCAACATTTCTAAGAACAACCCATTCTACCAGTCTATGTTTGATGATGTTTCTATTGTTGGCCCTGGGCCCCTACCTATGACAAGTTGAGAGGGCCTATCCTTCAAAATGAAAATCTAGATTGCACTCATAGATTGAAGGTTCTTAAGGAATCATGGGAATTCATTGGATGCATCGTGATGTCATATGGTTGGGATAATCAAAGGGCATGGCTCTTCTTAATTTGTTGGTTAATTTTCTCATGGGAACAATGTTTATTAAATATGTTGATACATATCTGCATATGTTAAAGATGTGACATTATTATGTGAGTTGTAGGATGGGTTCATTCAAGAGATAGGTCCATATAATAATTTCTAAGTCATAATAGATACCATTGATAATTACATCACTCTTGGCAGGTTTCTTATGATGAGGTATCTGACCTTGTTTTGGACTCATTGTGCCACACATTGATTTGATTTGATTTTTGAGGATATGGGAAAAATGGCTTATATTAAGGATATTGTTGGATTGACTAGGAGCATCACAAAATTTATATAAAATCATGCATCTATGCTTAGCTTGATGAGACAATTCACAAATAATAGGAAGTTGGTGCATCCTACAATCATGCATTTTTCAATTAGCTTCATATCTCTTATGTGTTTCCTTACTTGTATGTGGGAGGTGAAGATAATGCTCATTTCAGATGAGTAGCATGCTTTATCATTTAGCACTAAACTAGAGGGTGAGGCCATATGCAGGCTAGTGTCATACCAGGAGAGGTTTTGGGAAGGAGTGGAGGAGGTGTGTGCCATTAACGAACCTTTGGTAAAGGTTCTTCAGTTGGTTGATGAAGACAAGCCCGCAATGGGCTACTTGTATGAGGCCATGGATAGAGCCAAATAATCCATCCATGTCTATCATGAAGACGAGGAGAATGAGGGATATGAGAAACAATTATTGATATGGAGGGTGATTGATGGATGATAGAACAATACACTCCATCACCCCATTAATGCTACATAGATCTACCTCAACCCCCACATTCTCTTACTTTCGTGGTTTTAGATTTGATGTTGAGGTTATGGATGGATTCCTCACATGTGTTTAGAGGATGGTGCCAAGTCTGCAAGAACATGTGAAGATTTATACATAAATGGAATTATATAGGATGACCATTGGAACATTTGGCTTTGAAATGGTTGTTCAAGACAAGAATACAAAAATGCCATGTAAGATTCATTTTGTTTCAAATTTCAATGTCTCTTCTTTTGTTTCAAATTTCAATGACTTTTCTTATGTTTCTCTTATTTGTTGTAGATGCTTGGTAGATAAGTTATGGCTCAAGAGTACCCAATTTACAAAAAGTTTCCATTCTAGTGCTTAGAAAAACATGTATCTCTTTAGGATGTGAGTGTAAGAGGAGTGTGTTTGTAATAATACACCAATAAATGCAACCAGTTAAAAAATTTCAAATTAAAATATGAATTCATTATAAATTATAATTGTATGCTCTGTCACCCTCTAAATTATGTTTTATAATTTATAATTTATGACCCTCATATAGGTTGGAATCCCAATTCCTTAATGACATGGTATACATTTACTGTAATCTCTAATTGTGGGAGAGACATCTTCAAAAAACACTTGAAAAGGAGGTCATTTCATTGGATGGGATTGTCACCACTATTGCATGGAGGGTTGAGACCAAGATGTTTGTCATGGAATTGGCCCCTGATTGGTTATAGTAGGAGGCATAGGAGGAGGTAGTAGGGAAGAGTGTGGTAGAGGAGGATAATATTTCAAAGTAGACACCATTATAGGAGGTGGCTATTGACACTAGTGGTCATCCACCACCTTCATAGACTTAAACACAATGAGTTGGACTTATCAGTATCACCAATAGAGGACATCAAAGGCTAGCTTCTCCTTCTTCTGTAGGACGTTCGAGTCCAGTGCCAACCCTAGGTCCTCCTTCTGGAGGATGTTCGAGTCCAGTGCCATCCCTAGGGCCCCCTTCATCTATAGGAAAAACCATGACTAAATACATTACCTTTTCCTGTAAAAGGGGAAAAGGGAACCACTAGTTTATTTATCTGATTTTGTTGTAGATGACTCATGATGATTAGATGCATTTATTATATTTTTTGATGATATTTTGAGGCTTAGGAGTTAGGACTCGAGACATGATTGAATATTGATGTCTGATGTACCACTAGAAATTTTATACATCTTATATATCAATTTTGTTTTCATATTTATGTGGCGATGTATTTATTTGATGTTGTTGTTGCTTTAGATGTTTAAAATTTGAAAAAAAATGAAATTTTTTGTATTTTTTTAAGTTTGTCGATATTTTATGATATTTTCCCTGATGTTACCAATAAGTTTTTTTCTAGACCCTCCATGATATATTCATCGAAAAAATGTTTGCAACATTGGTTGACATATCATAAATGGGTTATGGAAAGCTACAAGCATGAATTATGAGAGAATTGTGATTGTATGGAATGATAATCGTTTTCATTGAGGAATTTCACTACAAATAATCATCCATGCAATCCTAGTAGTGATATTTCTTGGCCATCCTATGCTAGAGCTCTAGAAAGAAGTGGGATAGCATGAGGGACTGTTGAGTAGAGAAGGGGATCCAATTCCTTGTGTTGTGTAGGTTGACGGGAAAGAAGGCTATGGATTGGGACTGCTTTAGGTGTAAATATTGATTGAGAACTTCAGAATTGGTTCGTGAGAAGAGATTTAGAGATAGCCATAGGAAAAGTTCACACTTGTGTATTCACAACCGTTGATTAAGGTTGGTTGTCATTGATGTCAACCCTTGAAGAAAGTCCGGTAGCACAAATGTTTGGGTAATGGACCCAAGTTTGTTTGATGGATAACAGTATGAGTTTAGATATATTTGCAGGTAATACTATTCTATATGGATAGTACATGTCGTGCCATTTCCAGTGGTATGTTGAACATCACATAACTCCTCACGGTTAGAGAGTTATAGACATGTGAAGTTGGAGAACCCTCATGAGTCATCTAGAAGCCCCAAAAGGTCAAAGTAGTCAAAGTGGTTTAAGAGATTTTTAGAAGGTAAATAATAAAGTGAAGTGATGAGTGTACTATAATTAAAAGTGAATACAAAAGAAATTATTTAAATAATAAAGTTAATGGAGAAATTACTAAGTTGACAAGTGGGTTAGTCCTAAAATAAGGAAAGTGGTTTAAGATGGTTAGAAGGTAACCCCTTGAGGTAAAGTGAAGTGATGAGTGTACTATAAGTCAAAGTGGATACAAAATAAATTACTTAAATAATAAATTTAATGGATAAATTACTAATTGGACAAGTGGTTAGAAGTTGTTTAACCCTAAAATAAAGAAAGTGGGTTAAGATGATTAAAATGTAACCCCTTGAGGAAGCTACATGAAAGTATAAATAAGAGGTAAGAATCTCTCATTTTATAAAAAAAATTGAGTATATTGAATATCTACAGGTGACTGAGGTAATCAAAGGATATCTAAGCCAAATTTTAGAGAGAAGGTGAAGTAAAGAAGGCCGAAATTCAAGGGAGGATAAATTCTTTTGATGATCTTTTCTAAGTTATGTTATTTATAGGTCATCTCACCATTTTCGAAATAACTTTTTTTCTAGAATGATTCAGACCGTGAAATTGATAGGCCATTGATAAAACATATCCAAGTAGTTGTGGTATGAATTTAAGCTTGTGGGTCTTTATATTTTTGGAGTTACACTCCATGGAAAATAGGGTTTGTGGCTAGTCCTGAAACTAGTCTAAAACATGTCTTTTGGGTAAAAACGTCATAACTTCTTCATAACAGATCCAAATTAGGTAATATTTTTTTTTTTGATTAGAGTACAGTCTGTATTATTTAGTGTAAAAGTTTTAGATCCATACAACAAATATTCTGTGTGGGGCATGCTCTACATGTTCACTCTTTAGAATAAGCCAGAATTCAACAAGGTATGCCATTTTTTCTATAACTCCTTTTTTGAGAGGTTCCAAGTAGTAACACCTGGAGGAATTTCATAAAACACACTCAGAAACATTGTGCACTATTTTCAGATCTTTATTCATTACAGGTACATAGTTATGATTATTTCAGGTTAGGGTTGTTGACTAATCCAAAACTAGCCATGTGAGACTAAAGAAAAGTTTGATGAAAATGCTAGTCTCTTGCTATTAAAGTTAAGGAAGGTTTGCAAGTATGTTATCATATACACTAGGTCTATTACAGAGTTACAAATCAGATTTGGATGATGAAATTGATGAGGGCTTTTGGTGGAGGTACATGTTGGGTACATGGTTGAGACAGGTAGTTGATGAGTTGGCACATACATGAGGTGTATAGTTGATGATGTTGGTACATCTTGATGAGTCATAGTTGATGAGTAGTTGATACATGATTGATACATATTTGGTACATGGTTGGATGTACTTGTTTATGGTACAGGTTGATTACAGGTTGTTTGGTACAGGTTGGTGTAGGGTTGATGCACTTGTTTATGGTACTGGTTGATTACAGGTTGAGGTACAGGTTGATGCATGGTTCAGGTTTATTGGTACATGTTGTTTGGTGCAGGTTTATTGGTACAGGTTTACAATAGTATATCTCAAAGTGATAGTGTGACAGTGGTTCCATCATTCTACTTATACGTCAGGGCGGTTGGACGGGGTAAGGACAAGTGGTTGTAGCCACCTTCTGGTTGTAGCCGGAGAACATAGGGGGTTGTATCATCCTTCTGGTTGTAGCTAAAGAATTAGGGAGTTGGATCTTCCCTCAAGTTGTAGCCTGAGAAACTAGGGGGTTGGAGCCTCCTTCTAGTTTCATCTGGAAAACAAAAGAAGTTGGCGCTTCCAATGAATGTAATTCTTCAAGACATATAAGAAAAATAATTATGTGGTTTTCTCCCGCTTTGGGTTTCCACGTAAAATATTGGTGTACTGGGTATGTGTATGATTGTTCATTTGTTCATTGCTTATCTACTCTGTAGTTATTGGATGATAATGCTACATTGATATAACACTTGGATTATATGGTTAAAAATGATTAAATTACCTCTATTACTGATTCACCCTCCCTCTTAGTAGTCCAACAATTGGTATCAGAGAAGGTTCCTTCAGAAATCATTTTAACCACTGAAAGGTAGATCATGGAGAGAAACAACTTGTATAAAAATGGAATACCACAGTTTGGTGGACAAAAGTATGCATTTTGGAGCATAATGATGAAGACATATATATAGGCACATGGATTTGAAATTTGACAATCAATTGTAGATGGATACATAGTACAATTAGTTCCAGAAACAAATGAAAAAATAGTGAAACTTGATCAGAATAATTCCAAAGTCACAAATGCACTTTTGAATGGTCTTGGTGAAACAATATTCACCAAAGTTGCACATTGTAAATACGCTAAAGAGATTTGCGACAAACTTCGAAATATTTATGAAGGAGATTCAAAAGTTAAAGAAGCAAAGCTTCAAACTTACAGAGGTCAGTTCGAACAACTAAAGATGAAGGAAGATGAGAATATTGCAACTTAATTCTTACGAGTCGATGAAACAATAAATGCAATCATGGGAGTGGGAGAAGAAATTTAAGAATCTGTAATTGTTCAAAAGGTACTAATATCTCTTCCTATGAGATTTGACCCTAATATATCAACACTAGAAGAAAGAGAATATCTAAACTCAATAAGCATGGACGAACTACATGGAATCTTCACAGCATATGAAATGAGAACTGAGCAGGAAAATCCAGATATAAAATAAGCATCCTTCAAAGCATCCAAATGATCAAAGGAAAAGGGAAAGCAACAAGAAAAAGAATACAACATGAATAGTGATGTCTCAGAAAATGATGAAGAAGTGACCAACTTTGTCAAAATATTGAACAAGTGAACCGACGACATGTATAGAGGTAAGCTTCCTTTAATTTTCTTTAATTGTGATGGTATTGGTCATTTTACTAACAAATGTCCCCATAAGAAAAAGAGAAATGATGAAGGTTACTCAAAAAACAAACATACATATAAAAGCAAAAGAACCACAAAGAAAGTTTTCAAGAAAATTTTATGCACCAAAGAAGACATCTCATCATCAGATGAAGATGAAGTCAGTGATAGTGAGATATAAATAGTTCTATTCATGGAAGTAGAAGACTCTGATAAAGAAGACTCCGAAGAAGAATATGAAGAAGCCGAAGAAGAATATAAAGAAGTCGAAGAAGAAATTGAAGAGGCAGAAGTTGACTACCGAGAGGAATTGTTGAGTTCCATAGAAGTTATCCGAAGAGAAAAAAGGAAAAATAAGAAGTTACAAGCATAATCAGTACAACAATGAAGAATGCACACTCGCTCTACAAGATAAGTAGAAGAAACATGGTTGGTCAGTGGCTATTCAAAACACATGGTAGGTGATAGAGATAAGTTTCTTACATTAAGAAAGGAAATACATGGATCAGTCTCCTTCGAAAATGATGATTCAACTAAAATCATTGGAAAATGCATAGTCAGAAAAACAAGAATACAAAAGCAGAAAATGTTCTACTAGTAGAAGATATGAAACATAATCTTCTAAGTGTGAGTCAAATGTGTGACCAAGGTCATAAAGTTACTTTCGATTCACAGAAGTGTGAGATAAGAAAATAAGGTTCAGGAAAATTGATTGCTACAACTACAAGAACTTCAAACAACATATATGTGTTAAGTGAAATTGGAAATGAAAAGTGTTGTCTAGGAAAGGAAGATGAAAGTTGGCTATGGCATAGAATAATGGGTCACATACATTTTGATAGCCTTGTCAAAGTCAGCAAAAGAGAAGCAGTCCGAGAAATTCCCCAGATCACGAAACCAACCAACACTTTATGGAAGCATTGTCAACAAGGAAAGCAAACAAAGACCGGGTTCAAATCAAAGAAATGTTCAACAACAAGACCACTGGAAATTGTGCATACTGATCTAGTTGGACCAACTACAACAAAGGGTTTAAAATGTGAGAAATACTTTATGTTATTAGTTGATAAATATACAAGAATGACTACAATTTTCTTTCTCAAGAATAAGTCAGAATCTTTTGAAAACTTCAATATCTACAAGGAAATGGTTGAAAATGAAATGGATTCAAAAATCAAATGCTTGAGATCTGATAATGGAGGAGAGTTCACTTCAAAGGAATTTGTGGATTATTGCAGCAGTCATGGAATAAAAAAGCACCTAGCACTCTCATCTATGATTGAACCAACCTATTTTGAAGAGGCCAACAAGGATGAATTTTGGAATAAGGCCATGGATGAAGAATTGGATCAAATAGAGAAAAATGACACTTGGGAATTGGTTCCAAGACCAAAGGATAATAATGTGATCGACACAAAGTGGGTATACAAGAATAAATTGAATGAAGATGGACAGGTTACAAGGAACAAAGCTAGTTTGGTATGTAAAGGATATGCACAGGTTGAAGGAATCGACTTTGAAGAGACATTTGCCCCAGTTGCCAGAATGGAAGCAATCCAATTGCTTTTAGCTTATGCATGCTCCAAAAATATTAAAGTGTATCAAATGGACGAAAAATCAACTTTTCTGAATGGGGAACTTGAAGAATAAGTATACTTTGAACAACCAAAAGGATTTCAGTCGTCAAAGAATGCATATTATGTGTGTAAATTAAAGAAGGCCTTGTATGGTCTAAAACAGGATCCTAGAGCACGGTACTCTAGACTGGATAAATATCTACAACAGGCAGGTTTCAGCAAAGGAAGTGCATACAAAAACCTCTACATCAAGGTAAGTCAAGATAGTATTTCATTAATTAAAGTTTATGTTGATGATATTATTTTTGGTAGTGATGATGACAGGTTAATCCAAAAATTTTCAAAGGATATGTAGAATGAATTTGAAATGTCATTACTTGGAGAACTATCCTTATTTATGGGACTTCAGATACATCAAAGCAATCAAAACTTTTTTATTTCTCAAACCAAGTATATTAGAGAAATGCTAAGAAAGGAAAGAGATGGATTAGACTCTTCTGGAGAACATTAGAGTCTAGTGTCAGCCCCAGGGACTCCTTCATCTAGAGAAAAAACCATTATTAAATCCATTACCTTTTCTTGTAAAAGGGGAGAGGGAATCACTAGTTTATTTATCTGATTTTGTTGTAGATGACTCATGATGATTATATGCATTTATTATATTTTTTGATGATATTTTGAGGCTTAGAAGTTAGGCTTCGAGACATGATTGAATATTGATGTGTGATGTACCACTAGAAATTTTATACATCTTATATATCAGTTTTGTTTGCATATTTATGTGGTGATGTATTTATTTGATGTTGTTGTTGTTTTACATGTTTAAAATTTGAAAAAAAATGAATATTTTTGTATTTTTAAGTTTGTAGATATTTTATGATATTTTCTCTGATGTTACCGATAATTTTTTTTCTAGACCCTCCATTATATATTCATCGACAAAATGTTTGCAACATTGGCTGACATACCATAAATGGGTTATGGAAAGCTACAAGCATGAATTATGAGAGAATTATCATTGTATGGAATGATAATCGTTTTCATTGAGGAATTTTACTACAACTAATCATCGATGCAATCCTAGTAGTGATATTTCTTGTCCAGCCTATGCTAGAGCTCTAAAAAGAAGTGGGATATCTTGAGGGACTGTTGAGTAGAGAAGGTGATCTAATTTCTTGTCTTGTGTAGGTTGACGGGAAAGAAGGCTATGGATTGGGACTGCTTTAGGTGTAAATATTGATTGAGAACTTGAGAATTGGTTTGTAAGAAGAGATTTAGAGCTAGCCATAGGAAAAGT
This sequence comes from Picea engelmannii, assembly GCA_009831015.1. Taxonomy (NCBI): domain Eukaryota; kingdom Viridiplantae; phylum Streptophyta; class Pinopsida; order Pinales; family Pinaceae; genus Picea; species Picea engelmannii. Next base: position 1,834,493 of record ML778797.1, on the reverse strand, counting down.
TCACACTTGTGTATTCACAACTGTTGATTAAGGTTGGTTGTCATTGATGTCAACCCTTGAAGAAAGTCCGGTAGCACAAATGTTTGGGTAATGGAACCAAGTTTGTTTGATGGATAACGGTACGAGTTTAGATATATTTGTAGGCAATACTATTCTATATGGATAGTACATGTCGTGCCATTTCTAGTGGCATGTGGAACATCACATAACTCCTCACGGTTAGAGAGTTATGGACATGTGAAGTTGGAGAACCTTCACGAGTCATCTAGAAGCCCCAAAAGGTCAAAGTAGTCAAAGTGGTTTAAGAGATTTTTAGAAGGTAAATAATAAAGTGAAGTGATGAGTGTACTATAATTTAAAGTGAATACAAAAGAAATTATTTAAATAATAAAGTTAATGGAGAAATTACTAAGTTGACAAGTGGTTAGAAGTGGGTTAGCCCTAAAATAAAGAAAGTGGTTTAAAATGGTTAGAAGGTAACCCCTTGAGGTAAAGTGAAGTGATGAGTGTACTATAAGTCAAAGTGGATACAAAATAAATTATTTAAATAATAAATTTAATGGGTAAATTACTAATCGGACAAGTGGTTAGAAGTTGTTTAACCCTAAAATAAGGAAAGTGGGTTAAGATGATTAAAAGGTAACCCCTTGAGGAAGCTACATGAAAGCATAAATAAGAGTCAAGACTCTCTCATTTTATAAAAACACTTAAGCATATTGAATATCTACAGGTGACTGAGGTAATCAAAGGACATCTAAGCCAGATTTCAGAGAGAAGGTGAAGTAAATAAGGCCGAAATTCAAGGGAGGATAAATTATTTTGATGATGCTTTCTAAGGTATGTTATTTACAGGTCATATCACTATTTTTGAAATAACTTTTTTTCTAGAATGATTCATACCATGAAATTGATAGGCCATTGATAAAACATATCCAAGTAGCTGTGGTATGTTTCAACTTTTGGTTCTTTTTATTTTTGGAGTTACACTTCATGGAAAATATAGTTTGTCACTAGTCCTAAAACTAGTCTAAAACATGTCTTTTGGGTAAAACGTCATAACTTCTTCATAACAGATCCAAATTAGGTAAGAAAAAATGTGTTGGTTAGAGTACAGTCTTTAGTATTTTTTGTAAAATTTTCAGATCCATACACCAAATATTATGTGTGGGGCACGCTCTACAAGTTCACTCTCTAGAATAAGCTAGAATTCAACAAGGTATGCCATTTTTTCTATAGCTCATTTTCTGAGAGGTTTCAAGTAGTGACACCTGGAGGAATTTCATAAAACACACTAAGGAACATTGTGTACTATTTTCAGATCTTTATTCATTACAGGTACATAGTTATGATTATTTCAAGTTAGGGTTGTTGACTAATCCAAAACTAGTCATGTGAGACTAAAGAAAAGTTTGATGAAAATGCTAGTCTCTTGTTGTTAAAGTTAAGGAAGGTTTGCAGGTATGTGTTTATATACACTAGGTCTATTACAGAGTTACAAATCAGATTTGGATGATGAAATTGATGAGGGCTTTTGGTTGAGGTACATGTTGGGTACATTGTTGAGACAAGTCGTTGATGAGTTGGCACATACATGAGGTGTATAGTTGATGATGTTGGTACATCTTGATGAGTCATAGTTGATGAGTAGTTGATACATGATTGACACATACTTGGTACATGGTTTGATGCACTTGTTTATGGTACAGGTTGATTACAGGTTGTTTGGTACAGGTTGTTGCATGGTTGATGCACTTGTTTATGGTACAGGTTGAGGTACAGTTTGATGCATGTTTGATGCATGGTTCATGTTTATTGGTACATGTTGTTTGGTGCAGGTTTATTGGTACACGTTTACAACAGTATATCTCAAAGTGATAGTGTGACAGTGGTTCCATCATTCTACTTATACGTCAGGGCGGTTGGACGGGGTAAGGACAAGTTTTTGTAGCCACCTTCTGGTTGTAGCTGGAGAACATAGGAGGTTGTAGCCTCCTTTTGGTTGTAGCCAGAGAATTGGGGAGTTGGAGCTTCTCTCAGGTTGTATCTTGAGAAACTAGGGGGTTAGAGCCTCCTTCCAGTTGCAGCTAAAAAACAAAGGAAGTTGGTGCTTCCAATGAATGTAATTCTTCAAGACATATAAGAAAAATAATTATGTGGTTTTCTCCCGCTTTGGGTTTCCACATAAAATATTGGTGTACTGGGTATGTGTATGATTGTTCATTTGTTCATTGCTTATTTAATCTGTAGTTATTGGATGATAATTCTACATTGATATAACACTTGGATTATATGGTTAAAAATGATTAAATTGCTCTATTACTGATTCACCCTCTCTCTCAGTAATCCAACAATTGGTATCAGAGCAGTTTCATTCAGAAATTAGTTTAACCACTAAAAGGTAGATCATGGAGAGCAACAAATTGTATAAAAATGGAATACCACAGTTTGGTGGACAAAAGTATGCATTTTGGAGCATAATGATGAAGACATATATACAGGAACATGGATTTAAAATTTGACAATCAATTGTATATGGATACATAGTACCATCAGTTCCGCCAACAAATGAAAAAGAAGTGAAACTCGGTCAGAATAATTTCAAAGCCACAAATGCAGTTCTGAATGGTCTTGGTGAAACAATATTCACCAAAGTTGCACATTGTAAATACGCTAAAGAGATTTGGGACAAACTTAGAGATATTTATGAAGGAGATTCAAAAGTTAAAGAAGCAAAGCTTCAAACTTATAGAGGTCAGTTCAAACAACTAAAGATGAAGGAAGATGAGAATATTGCAGCTTAATTCTTACGAGTCAATGAAATAGTAAATGCAGGCATGGGACTGGGAGAAGAAATTCAATAATCCGTAATTGTTCAAAAGGTACTAATATCTCTTCCTATGATATTTTTCCCTAAGATATCCACACTAGAATAAAGAGAATATTTAAACTCAATAAGCATGGACGAACTACATGGAATCTTCATAGCATATGAAATGAGAAATGAACAGGAAAATCCAGATATAAAATAAGCAGCCTTCAAAGCATCCAAAAGATTAAAGCAAAAGAGAAAGCAACATGAAAAATAATACAACATCAATAGTGACGTCTCAAAAAATGATGAAGAAGTGGCCAACTTTGTCAAAATATTAAACAAGGGAACCGATGATGGGTATAGAGGTAAGCTTCCTTTAATTTTCTTTAATTGTGATGGTATTGGTCATTTGCTAACAAATTTCCTCATAAGAAAAAGAGAAATGATGAAGGTTACTAAAAAAACAAACAAACATATAAAGGCAAAAGAACCACAAAGAAAGTTTTCAAGAAAAGATTATACACCAAAGAAGAAATCTCATCATCAGATGAAGATGAAGTCAATGACAATGAGACAGAAATAGTTCTATTCATGGAAGTAGAAGACTCTGATAAAGAAGACTCCAAAGAAGAATATGAAGAAGCCAAAGAAAAATATGAAGAATCAAAGAAGAAATTGAAGAGGCAGAAGTTGACTACCGAGAGGAATTTTTGAGTTCCATAGAAGTTATCAGAAGAGAAAAGAGGAAAAATAAGAAGCTACAAACAAAATCAGTACAACAATGAAGATTGCACACTCGCTCTACAAGATAAGCAGAAGAAACGTGGTTGTTATTATGATAGTGGCTATTCAAAACACATGGCAGGTGATAGAGACAAGTTTCTTACATTAAGAAAGGAAAGAGATGGATCAGTCTCATTCGGAAATGATGATTCAGCTAAAATCATTGGAAAAGGCATAGTCAGAATTGGGAACAAGAATACAAAAGAAGAAAATGTTCTACTAGTAGAAGATATAAAACATAATCTTCTAAGTGTGAGTCAAATGTGTGACCAAGGTCATAAAGTTACTTTCAATTCACAAAAGTGTGAGATAAGAAAAGAAGGTTAAGGAAAATTGATTACTACAGCTGCAAGAACTTCAAGCAACATATATGTGTTAAGTAAAATTAGAAATGAAAAGTGTTGTCTAGGAAAGGAATATGAAAGTTGGCTATGACATAGAATAATGGGTCACATACATTTTGATAACCTTGTCAAAGTTAGCAAAAGAGAAGAAGTCAGATAAATGCCCCAGATCACGAAACCAACCAACACTTTATGCAAGCATTGTCAACAAGGAAAGCAAACAAATACCAGGTTTAAATCAAAGGAATGTTCAACAACAAGACCACTAGAAATTGTGCATACTGATCTAGTTGGAACAACTACAACAAAGGGTTTAAAAGGTGAGAAATACTTTATGTTATTAGTTGATGATTATACAAGAATGACTGCAGTTTTCTTTCTCAAGAATAAGTCAGAATCTTTTGAAAACTTCAATATCTACAAGGAAATGGTTGAAAATGAAATGGATTCAAAAATCAAATGCTTGAGATCTGATAATGGAGGAGAGTTCATTTCAAAGGAATTTATGGATTATTGCAGTAGTCATGGAATAAAAAGGCACCTAGCACTCTCATCTACAATTGAACCAACCTGTTTTGAAGAGGCCAACAATGATGAATTTTGGAATAAGGCCATGGATGAAGAATTAGATCAAATAGAGAAAAATGACACTTGGGTATTGGTTCCAAGACCAAAGGATAAGAATGTGATCGACACAAAGTGGGTATACATGAATAAATTGAATGAAGATGGACAAGTTACAAGGAACAAAGCTAGATTGGTATGTAAAGGATATGCACAAGTTGAAGGAATCAACTTTGAAGAGACATTTTCCCCAGTTGCCAGAATGGAAGCAATCTGATTTCTTTTAGCTTATGCATGCTCAAAAAATATTAAAGTGTATCAAATGGACGTAAAATCAACTTTTTTGAATGGGGAACTTGAAGAAGAAGTATACATTGAACAACCAAAATGATTTTAGTTGTCAAAGAACGTAGATTATGTGTGCAAATTAAAGAAGGCCTTGTATGGTCTAAAACAGGCTCCTAGAGCATGGTACTCTAGACTGGATAAATATCTACAACATGCAGGGTTTAGAAAAGGAAGTGCATACAACAACCTCTACATCAAGGTAAGTCAAGATAGTATTTCATTAATTGATGTTTATGTTGATGATATTATTTTTGGTAGTGATGATGACAGGTTAAGCCAGAAATTTTCAAAGGTTATGCAGAATGAATTTGAAATGTCATTACTTGGAGAACTATCCTTATTTTTGGGACTTCAGATACATCAAAACAACCAATAATTTTTTATTTCTCAAACCAAGTATATCAGATAAATGCTAAGAAATGAAAGAGATGGATCAGTCCCTTCTGGAGGACGTTAGAGTCTAGTGCCAGCCCCAGGGCCTCCTTCATCTAGAGAAAAAACCATTACTAAATCCATTACCTTTTCCTATAAAAGGGGAAGAGGGAATCACTAGTTTATTTATCTGATTTTGTTGTAGATGTCTCATGATGATTAGATGCATTTATTATATTTTTTGATGATATTTTGAGGCTTAGGAGTTAGGACTCAAGACATGATTGAATATTGATGTGTGATGTACCACTAGAAATTTTATACATCTTATATATCAGTTTTGTTTGCATATTTATGTGGTGATGTATTTATTTGATGTTGTTGTTGCTTTAGATGTTTAAAATTTGAAAAAAAATGAATATTTTTGTATTTATTTTAAGTTTGTCGATATTTTATGATATTTTCCCTGATGTTACCAATAAGTTTTTTTCTAGACCCTCCATGATATATTCATCGACAAAATATTTGCAACATTGGCTGACATACCATAATTGGGTTATGTAAAGCTACAAGCATGAATTATGAGAGAATTGTGATTGTATGGAATGATAATCGTTTTCATTGAGGAATTTCACTACAACTAATCATCCATGCAATCCTAGTAGTGATATTTCTTGGCCATCCTATGCTAGAGTTCTAAAAAGAAGTGGGATAGCCAAAGGGACTGTTGAGTAGAGAAGGGGATCCAATTCCTTGTGTTGTGTAGGTTGACGGGAAAGAAGGCTATGGATTGGGACTGATTTAGGTGTAAATATTGATTGAGAACTTCAGAATTGGTTCGTGAGAAGAGATTTAGAGCTAGCCATAGAAAAATTTCACACTTGTGTATTCACAACTGTTGATTAAGGTTGGTTGTCATTGATGTCAACCCTTGAAGAAAGCCCGGTAGCACAAATGTTTGGGGAATGGACCCACGTTTGTTTGATGGATAACGGTAGGAGTTTAGATATATTTACAAGTAATACTATTCTATATGGATAGTACATGTCATGCCATTTCTATTCGTATGTGGAACATCACATAACTCCTCACGGTTAGAGAGTTATGGACATGTGAAGTTGGAGAATCCTCATGAGTCATCTAGAAGCCCTAAAATGTGAAAGTAGTCAAAGTGGTTTAAGATATTTTTAGAAGGTAAATAATAAAGTGAAGTGATGAGTGTACTATAATTCAAAGTGAATACAAAAGAAATTATTTAAATAATAAAGTTAATGGAGAAATTACTAAGTTGACAAGTGGTTAGAAGTGGGTTAGCCCTAAAATAAGGAAAGTGGTTTAAGATGGTTAGAAGGTAACCCCTTGAGGTAAAATGAAGTGATGAGTGTACTATAAGTCAAAGTGGATACAAAATAAATTACTTAAATAATAAATTTAATGGATAAATTACTAATTGGACAAGTGGTTAGAATTTGTTTAACCATAAAATAAGGAAAGTGGGTTAAGATGATTAAAATGTAATCCCTTGAGGAAGCTACATGAAAGTATAAATAAGAGGCAATGCTCTCTCATTTTATAAAAACACTTGAGCATATTGAATATATACAGGTGTCTGAGGTAATCAAAGGATATGTAGGTCGAATTTTAGAGAGAAGGTGAAGTAAAGAAGGTCGAAATTCAAGGGAGGATAAATTCTTTTGATGATGCTTTTTAAGGTATGTTATTTACAGGTCATCTCACCATTTTCGAAATAATTTTTTTTTCTAGAATGATTCAGATCGTGAAATTGATAGGTCATTGACAAAACATATCCAAGTAGTTGTGGTATTAATTCCAGCTTGTGGGTCTTTGTATTTTTTGAGTTACACTCCATGGAAAATAGGGTTTGTGGCTGGTCCTAAAACTAGTATAAAACATGTCTTTTGGGTAAAAACGTCATAACTTATTCATAACATATCCAAATTAGGTGAGAAAAATGTATTGGTTAGAGTACAGTCTGTAGTATTTTGTGTAAAATTTTCAGATCCATACAACAAATATTCTGTGTGGGGCATGCTTTACAAGTTCACTCTCTAGAATAAGCCAGAATTCAACAAGGTATGCCATTTTTTCTATAACTCATTTTCTGAGAGTTTCCAAGTAGTGACACATGGAGGAATTTCATAAAACACACTGAGGAACATTGTATACTATTTTAAGATATTTATTCATTACAGGTACATATTTATGATTATTTCAAGTTAGGGTTGTTGACTAATCCAAAACTAGTCTTGTGAGACTAAATAAAAGTTTGATGAAAATGCTAGTCTCTTGTTGTTAAAGTTAAGGAAGGTTTGTAGGTATATGATCATATACACTAGGTCTATTACAGAGTTACAAATCAGATTTGGATGATGAAATTGATGATGGATTTTGGTTGAGGTACATGTTGGGTACATGGCTGAGACAAGTAGTTGATGAGTTGGCACATACATGAGGTGTATAGTTGATGATGTTGGTACATCTTGATGAGTCATAGTTGATGAGTAGTTGATACATGATTGATACATAATTGGTACATGGTTGGATGCACTTGTTTATGGTACAGGTTGATTACAGGTTTGGTACAGGTTGGTGCATGGTTGATGCACTTGTTTATGGTACATGTTGATTACAGGTTGAGGTATAGGTTGATGCATGGTTCAGGTTTATTGGTACATGGTGTTTGGTGCAATTTTATTGGTGCAGGTTTACAACAGTATATCTCAAAGTGATAGTGTGACAGGGGTTCTATCATTCTACTTATACGTCAGGGCGGTTGGACGGGGTAAGGACAGGTGGTTGTAGCCACCTTCCGGTTGTAGCCGGAGAACATAGGGGGTTGTATCATCCTTCTGGTTGTAGCCAAAGAATTGGGGAGTTGGAGCTTCCCTCAGGTTGTAGGCTGAGAAACTAGGGGGTTGGAGCCTCCTTCTAGTTACAGTTGGAAAACAAAGGAAGTTGGTGCTTCCAATGAATGTAATTCTTCAAGATATATAAGAAAAATAATTATGTGGTTTTCTCCCGCTTTGGGTTTCCATGTAAAATATTTGTGTACTGGGTATGTGTATGATTGTTCATTTGTTCATTGCTTATTTACTCTGCAGTTATTGGATGATAATGATACATTAATATAACATTTGGATTATATGGTTAAAACTGATTAAATTTCTCTATTACTGATTCACCCTCCCTCTTAGTAATCCAACAATTGGTATCATAGTAGTTTCCTCCAGAAATCCGTTTAACCACTGAAAGGTAGATCATGGAGAGCAACAGCTTGTATAAAAATGGAATACCACAGTTTGGTGGACAAAAGTATGCATTTTGGAGCATAAGGATGAAGACATATATACAGGCACCTGGATTTGAAATTTGACAATCAATTGTAGATGGATACATAGTACCATCAGTTCCGCCAACAAATGAAAAAACAGTGAAACTTGGTCAAAATAATTCCAAAGTCGCAAATGCACTTCTGAATGGTCTTGGTGAAACAATATTCACCAAAGTTGCACATTGTAAATCCGCTAAAGAGATTTGGAACATAGTTACCAACTTAACGAGAACTCTACAGAGTTCACATTTTTTGGGGGGTCAAGTTTTTTACACCGTTTTTTAAAATGGTGCTACCGGTAGCACCCCCCTCCCTTTTTAGGTGGTTTTTTGATATTTTAAATTTTCTAATACATAAGGTTTCCACTTTTTTGTTTTTAAATTCTTGTTTTTTCATTTATTTTCAAATTTTTCAAAATTTTTATTTTTTATTTTTTTCTCAACTGTGTTTTTTCATCTATTTTCAAACTTTTCAATTTTTTTTTTAATTCAGTGGTGTTTTTAATCATATTTTCATGCTCAATCCAATGTTAAAAATGTTGTACACCATTTATTTTTTTTTAAATTAGGATTTTTCAAGTAATTATGTATCCTTAATTAAATTATGGTTCCATACTTTTTAAATATAGTGGAAAATATAAATTTTAACACATTGTTTTACATTTACTTTAATACATAGAAAATAATTGTAGTTAAATAACACTATTTTAAAATATTTACCAAAAACATGTAATGCATTTTTTTTGGATCAATTAAAAACTAAACAAAATAAGATAACAAAAATATTAAAAATTAAAAAAAAAATAACATTTTAAAAACAAATTAA
>ML778797.1:1726859-1823236 GCA_009831015.1 Picea engelmannii | reverse complement strand
AGTTTTTTTTTTCATTTTTTAACAAAAAAAAACTTTATTTTTGTTTTAAACTATTGTTTTCCAGAAAATTTTAAATTTTTTTTCATTTCTTTTCAATTTTTCATCGATTTTCACGATTTTGTTAAGTTTTGTTGTTTCTTTTTTAAATTTGGATTTTGAATAAAAAAATTTAGATGTGTTTTCGTCTTCATTAAAAAATATATAAAAAATGGTGCTACCGGTAGCACCACTTTTTGATTTGGGGGTTGATTTTCATGTTTTTTATGCAAAAATATGGGTTTTAAGGGCTAGAGTTCTCGTTTTGAGGTCACAGTTCTCATTAAGTTGGTAACTATGTTTTGGGACAAACTTAGAAATATTATGAAGGAGATTCAAAAGTTAAAGAAGAAAAGATTCAAACTTACAGAGGTCAGTTCGAAGAACTATAAATGAAGGAAGATGAGAATATTGCAGCTTAATTCTTACGAGTCGATGAAACAGTAAATGAAATCATGGGATTGGGAGAAGAAATTCAAGAATCTGTAATTATTCAAAAGGTACTAATATCTCTTCCTATGAGAATTGACCCTAAGATATCAACACTAGAAGAAAGAGAATATCTAAACTCAATAAGCATGGACGAACTACATGGAATCTTCACAGCATATGAAATGAGAACTGAACAAGAAAATTCAGATATAAAATAAGCAGCCTTCAAAGCATCCAAAAGATCAAAGCAAAAGGGAAAACAACAAGAAAAAGAACACAACATGAATAGTGATGTCTCAGAAAATGATGAAGAAGTGGCCAACTTTGTCAAAATATTGAACAAGGGAACTGACGACGGGCATAGAGGTAATCTTCCTTTAATTTGCTTTAATTGTGATGGTATTTGTCATTTTGCTAACAAAGGTCCTCATAAGAAAAAGATAAATGATAAAGGTTACTCAAAAAACAAACAAACATATAAATAAAAAAGAACCACAAAGAAAGTTTTCAAGAAAAGCTTATGCACCAAAGAAGACATCTCATCATCAGATGAAGATGAAGTCAATGACAGTGAGACAGAAATAGTTCTATTCATGGAAGTAGAAGACTCTGGTAAACAAGACCCCGAAGAAGAATATGAATAAGCCGAAGAAGAAATTGAAGAGACAGAAGTTGACTACCGAGAGGAATTGTTGAGTTCCATAGAAGTTATCAGAAGAGAAAAGAGGAAAAATAAGAAGCTACAAGAAGAATCAGTACAACAATGAAGAATGCACACTCACTCTACAAGATAAGTAGAAGAAACGTGGTTGGTATGTTTACAATGGCTATTCAAAACACATGGCAGGTGATAGAGACAGGTTTCTTACATTAAGAAAGGAAAGAGATGGATCAGACTCCTTGGATTATTGTATCCAAAAGGAAAGGATCTATCACTTATTGCCTACACAAATGCAGATTGGGCAGGTTGTATTGATGACTGAAGAAGCACCAGTGGAGCAACATTCTACTTGGGTGAGTGTTTAATATCATGGCTAAGCAAGAAACAATCATCAGTATCTTTATCTACAGCCGAGGTAGAGTATATTGCAACAACAACATGTTGTACATAGGTTCTTTGGATGAAACAAACTATGAAAGATATACATGTTGAGTATGGTGAGCCCATTCCAATCTATTGTGATAATTTAAGCGCCATCGGTATCTCAAAGAACCCGGTGATGCACTCGAAGACGAAGAACATTCCAATCAAGTATCACTTTCTACGGGAACAAGTTGCAGAAAAGAAGATTAGAGTTGAGTATGTGCGCACAAAAGAACAAGTGGCAGACATACTTACAAAACCACTTCCACGGGAATCCTTTCAGTATATTCGCTAGAGACTCAGAGTTATTTATACTCCAAAATGAATGCTTTTTAATGCTTATCTTATATGTCTTATATGTACACGAGAAGAACCATAAAGAGGAAAGTTCGGTTAGGGGGAGAAATCCCGGATGGAAAAATACCTTTGCCATTGATGACAAAGGGGGAGAGATTTATCAAATGCAGAGGACAAAGGCATGGTTCCAGGGGGAGCATGAGCTATATAAATTTAGTATTGCATGACATGATTTCAGTATTTCATCAGAGTGTTGTCATCAATGCCAAAGGGGGAGATTTTTTATTAGGGTTGGTTGTCATTGATGTCAACTCTTGAAGAAAGTCTGGTAGCACAAAGATTTGGGTAATGGACCCAAGTTTGTTTGATGGATAATGGTATGAGTTTATATATATTTGCAGGTAATACTATTATATATGGATAGTACATGTCATGTCATTTCCAGTGGTATGTGGAACATCACATAACTCCTCACGGTTAGATAGTTATGGCCATGTGAAGTTGGAGAACCCTCATGAGTCATCTAGAAGCCCCAAAACGTCAAAGTCGTCAAAGTTGTATAAGAGATTTTTGGAAGGTAAATAATAAAGTAAAGTGATGAGTGTACTATAATTCAAAGTGAATACAAAATAAATTATTTAAATAATAAAGTTAATGGAGAAATTACTAAGTTGACAAGTGGTTATAAGTGGGTTAGCCCTAAAATAAGGAAAGTGGTTTAAGATGGTTAGAAGGTAACCCCTTGAGGTAAAGTGAAGTGATGAGTGCACTATAAGTCAAATTGGATACACAATAAATTATTTAAATAATAAAGTTAATGGATAAATTACTAATTGGACAAGTGGTTATAAGTTGGTTAACCCTAAAATAAGGAAAGTGGGTTAAGATGATTAAAAGGTAATCCCTTGAGGAAGCTACATGAAAGTATAAATAAGAGGCAAGGCTCTCTCATTTTATAAACACACTTGAGAATATTGAATATCTATAGGTGATTGAGGTAACCAAAGGATATCTAAGCTGAATTTCAGAGAGAAGGTGAAGTAAAGAAGGCCGAAATTCAAGGGAGGATATATTCTTTTGATGATGCTTTCTAAGGTATGTTATTTACAGGTCATCTCACCATTTTCGCAATAAATTTTTTTCTAGAATGATTCAGACCATTAAATTAATAGGCCATTGAGAAAACATATCCAAGTAGTTGTGGTACAAATTTAAGCTTGTGGGTCTTTGTATTTTTGGAGTTACACTCCGTGGAAAATAGGGTTTGTGGCTAGTCCCGAAACTAGTCTAAAACAAGTGTTTCGGGTAAAAACATCATAACTTCTTCATAAAAGATCGAAATTAGGCAAGAAAAAATTTGATGGTTAGAGTACAGTCTGTAGTATTCTATGTAAAATTTTCAGATCCATACAAAAAATACTCTGTGTGGGGCATGCTCTACAAGTCCGCTCTCTAGAATAATCCAGAATTCAACAAGGTATGCCATTTTTGCTATAACTCATTTTATGAAAGGTTCCAAGTAGTGACACCTGGAGGAATTGCATTAAAAACATTGAGGAACATTTTGTACTATTTTCAGATCTTTATTCATTACAGGTACATAGTTATTATTATTTCAAGTTAGGGTTGTTGACTAATCCAAAACTAGTCATGTGAGACTAAAGAAAAGTTTGATGGAAATGTTAGTCTCTTGTTGTTAAATTTAAGGAAGGTTTGTAGGTATGTGATCATATACACCATGTCTATTACAGAGTTACAAATCAGATTTGGATGATGAAATTGATAATGTCTTTTGGTTAAGGTACATGTTGGGTACATGGTTGAGACAAGTAGTTGATGAGTTGGCACATACATGAGGTGTATAGTTGATAATGTTGGTACATCTTGATGAATAGTTGATACATGATTGGTACATACTTGGTACATGGTTGGATGCATTTTTTTATGGTACAGGTTGATCACAGGTTGTTTGGTACAGGTTGGTGCATGGTTGATGCACTTGTTTATGGTACATGTTGATTATAGGTTCAGGTACAGGTTGTTGCATGGTTCAGGTTTATTGGTACATGTTGTTTGGTGCATGTTTATTGGTACATGTTTAGAGCAATATATCTCAAAGTGATAGTGTGACAGTGGTTCCATCATTCTACTTATACGTCAGGGCGGTTGGACGGGGCAAGGCCAGATGGTTGTAGCCACCTTCCGGTTGTAGTCAGAGAACATAGGGGGTTGTAGCGTCCTTCTTCTTGTAGATAGAGAATTGGGGATTTGGAGCTTCCCTTAGGTTGTAGCCTGATAAACTAAGGGGTTGGAGCCTCCTTCCAGTTGCAGCTGGAAAACAAAGGAATTTGGTGCTTCCAATGAATGTAATTCTTCAAGACATATAAGAAAAAGCATTACGTGGTTTTCTCCCGCTTTGGGTTTCCATGTAAAATATTGGTGTACTATGTATGTGTATTATTTTTCATTTGTTTGTTGCTTATTTACTCTGTATTTATTGGATGACAATGCTACATTGATATAACACTTGGATTATATGGTTAAAAAGGATTAAATTGTTCTATTACTGATTCACCCCCCCTCTCAGTAATCCAACAACAACCTTATCTTGGGGGTGGTCTTTGTTGTAGAGAGAGTTGGTGCAATAGGAAGCCTATGGTTGGGTCAAACATCCTTTTGCAACGAGTTGGTGGGAAATTTCCAAACAAACAAGTATTCATAAATGTACCTATGAATTATGTTGAATTAATTTTGTTTATGCCATAGATTTAAATTTACTTTTTGGTTTTTTTAGCGCTATTTGCATGTGTAAGCCTGTGATTATAATTTATGGTGCCATTGGGACTAAGTTATTACTTATTCTTGCATAAGGTTGCATTATCATGCCCACATGTGTTAATTAATTAATAGTAGGACAATGAGGAAAGGTAGAAGAGAAACAAATTTGGAGTGAAATTGGTCATTTTAAGAAGTACACCATATCCTCAAAGTGAACAGAGGGTACTGGGTAAATAACAATATGGTATTCGAGACACTTGTTACAACACTGGGGCTGTTTGGGCTAGAAGTTAGTTGCATATGAAGAAATTGCAGTGTTCTTATCAAATGTTTGACAACATACCTCAAGAAGAATAATTGGGGTAGTATTCTTGAAGATGGAAATTGTTGGATGATGAATCAAATTCCAAAATTGGATTCCTATTAGAGCATACATAGACACAATTTATGTAATTTCTAGATTGTAGAGTTCTACTCCATGGAAAATTGAGTAGAAACACAATTTGCAGGATATGTTTGACAAAATTTCCATGAGGAGATAACACTGTATAGAATAACTTCTAGCTTAGAATCCAAATTGGGTATGGGTGTAGCCATTATAAATCTAATTCATAGGGGATCATTTTGCCGACTCAGATCTTAGAGAAGTGCTTTAGAATTCTTCAAAACTTGAGAAGAAAGAGAGTAGTATCCTTGACTTGATAAAAGTAATGAAGTGCATAGTTACAAGCATTTGAAGGAAGATGCTATAGACCAAGAATTGAGATGTATTTGACAATTTTATTGGTAAGAACACTTCTTGCAGTGTAAGATCTACAAAAAGGAAAAGTAATGACCAAAATTGAATAATTTTATTGAAGAGGAGACATGGCATATGGACAAGGAACTTACATACATGAAGAAGAAGTTAGAGTCTTGAATACTATCTAATGAGCATAGAAAGCGAATGGAGTCATTAAAGCTAGTAGAAAATATAAGGAGCTCGAATATGGAGGTATAGTTACGATAATGAGAGGATGTTGAGAGATTAAGAGAAGTAAAATCCACTGAACACTAAGCTACTACATAGATTTAATCATTTGCAAAAAAACATGAACAATGGATCAAGTTTAGGGTATGAGGAAGGAGGCAGACTCCACTCAAGAAGTGCTATCAGAACTCAAGAAGTGCTACCAGAACTCAAAGGCATCATTACTCACTAGCACATTCAATGAGGAATCCATATGTGTCCAAAGAATCGTAGAGAAACCTAGAAGTTTCCCCATTTATGCATCAAAGGAAAATGTGTGAGAAAACCCAGTTGCAAGGAGAGATTAGGAAGATCAAGCCACCTACCTTTGATGGCGAAAACAAGATGGGAGAGGATATTGAAACTTGGTTGCTATGAATAAGAAATTAATTCCAGCTACATATTATTCATCCAATCTAGAAGCTAGAATCACCATACACAACCTATAAGGGGAAATATTCTATTTGGTGGAACCAACTAAATCAAGTTAAGCACATCCATGAGAGGAGGATTTATTAGAATCTATTCAAGAAGTATTTTTAGCAACAATATCGTTCTAAGCACTACTATGACAAGAAGATGCATGAATTATTTTAACTCAAGTTGGTAAATATGACCATCGAAGAATATGAGAAGAAATTTTTGGATATGCTAAGGTATGTTGGATATATTAAATATGAGAAGGAAAAGATACATAGGTTCCTAAGTGGGTTTCCTTCATTCTACAAAGATAAAATTGAAGAGACAATTTGGAAGGCCAAAATACTTATATGACTAGAGCAAAGGTAGAGTATATTTTCAAAAGTCTTGGAGAGATAAGGAAAAGGACAAGCAAGATCATAGGAATAAGGGATTTCAACCTCTTTTCTTGAAGAAAAATCCTAATACACATCAACAAATCAAATTAACATAGAGTGGATCTAAGATGGAAAAAAGGGAAAGGAAACCAATAAAATATTGGGGATATTAAGAGACCATTTGTACAGAGATTGTCCTCATAAAGAAGTTAGAATGAGGAATGTACACAACATACATGAGGAAACTGCAATGGAATATGTGGGAAAGAACATCCCAAGAATATATGTCACCCTAGAAATTCGATAGGAAAACCATCAATCAAACATGAATGAGGTTGAAGGTAAGATTGTCAATCAACCTATTGCAATTTTAATTGATTTATGAGCAAGTCATAATTATGTTTCCCTTGTTTTGGTTGAAATATTTCATTTGAAAAGAAGCAAGCATGAGAAATCATGGTTGGCTCAATTGGATACTAGAAATAAAAGAAAAATAGTGAGATTGTAAAAGGTTTCCCATCAGATATGGATGGTGTTAGTACTATTGCAGAGTTGGACATAATACCACTTGGTTCATATGAATTTATTATTGGAATGGACTGGTTAGATGCAGATTGTGCTATCCTAGATTATCATAATAAGACTTTCACTTGTCTTGATGAAGAAGGAAAGCATAGAACAATGAAATGAATTCCTAGACCCGTTTCTATAAGCAATATTTCATCCTTACAGTTGAATATATGCTTCAAGAAAGGGTGTCAGTTGTATGAAACTCGTGTGGAAGAGCCAGGAAAGTGCATACGCCCAAATATTGAGGAGTTTCCAGTGCTATAGGAGTATGCATATGTATTTGGGAAAATACTAGGTTTACCACCATAAAGAGATATTGATTTCTCTATTAATTTGATGCTTGGAGCCACTCTAGTTTGTAAGACTCCATTCATAATGAATACACCTAAATTGCAGGAGCTACAAATGAAATTAGAAGGATAATTAAAGAATGGGTATATACATCGAAGCCTCTCTCCTTAGGGATCATTGGTACTCTTTGTAAAGAAGAAAGATGGGACTTCACAATTGTGCATTGATTTTAGACAGTTGTGACAAGGTCACTGTGAGAAATAAATATCCTCTACTAAGAATTGATGTCCTATTTGATAAGTTGAGAGGAGAAAATATATTTTTGAATATAAATATGAGGTTGGGATATCATCAGATAAGGATAAAGGATGAGGACATTAGTAAGAAAACTTTCAGAACCAAGTATGGACATTATGAATTTGTAGTGGTGTAATTTGGACTAATAAATGCACCAACTATATTCATGTGCTTAATGAATGGAATATTCATAAATTACTTGGATAAATTTTCCATTGTATTCCTCAATGAAATTCTTATTTATTCTTAGTGTTGGATGAAGGTGGAGGATGACTCTGAGATACTATTACAAGTTGTGTTCAATCAAGGAGAAGCTTGCATAGGTGTCCCACCATGCCTTAAGGTGCACTTTAGCCAAGTGAAGATGCATGCAATAGTTTTAGAAGACACATTGCGGACTATCTTGGGCTCAAGAGTAGTTGGACCAATACATTCCTCCATAGACCTTGAAAAGATGTTGTTGCTTGGTACCCATTGGCGTCCCTCTTTGGACGAAGGTAAAGTTCATTATTCTTCTTGTTGTTGTTCATTTACCTTAATTATTTGTGCATAATAGACTTATAAAGACAGAGGTAAAATTAATTGTTCTTCTTCTTCTTGTTCATTTTCCTTAATGACTTGTCACAACTAACTTCTGTGTATGAAAGGGAGAAACCCTTCTTGGAGAAATCATTGCAATAGATAGGCACCTTGGTTGGAAACCAAGGGCAATTTTCTCATCAATTGTGTTTTGTGGACTTGATCATCAATGGAATAGCAATTCAAGCATTAGTTGATTCTGGTGCCTTGCACAATTTTTTACAGGTGGAATTGGCAAGCCAACTTGAACTTAGAGTTGGATCATGCGGAGCTTCAATTAAGGCAATCAACTCTAAGGCTACTGCAACAACCGGGGTTGCATCCGCAATTCAAATACAATTGGAAAAGTGGAAAATATTGTGGATGGATGAGTTTGAGGTCATTCTTGGCCAAGAGTTCCCAGGGAGAATGCAATCTGTTCTCATTACATTTGCAGATAAGTTGGACAAAAGACTTTTTTTATGTGCACAAAAACAAGGAATATGGATGGAAGGGTCTGGCTTGTCTCTGCATTGAGCATGAAGAGGGTGGCTAGGCACCCATAATCAAAAGAATTTGTAGTATTTTTTTGGTAAGTGGATTAGGGTGGAATGGGGATGTATGTTCTGCCAGTGCTTGTCATTGTGTTGGATGAGTTGTTGATCAGATGCCCGATTCATTTCCAAAATTTCTCCCATCCAGGAACACCATTAACCATCATATTAAGTTGGAATTGGGGTTGCAACCTTTGACTAGAGATCCATATTGACTTTAAGGGCCTATGTAGGAAGAGTTGATATGACATTTGATGGAGCTTGTTGATGTTGGTTTCATTCAACCTTCTAGGTCACTATATGGCACACATGTTCTCTTCCAAAAGGAGGAGGACACCTCTGAATTGAGAATGTGCTTGGAATACCATGTGTTGAACAAGAAGACTATCAATAATAAGTACCCCCTACCTTTGGTTGTGGATTTTTTTGACAAGTTGGATAAGGCCAAGGTATTCTCAAAGTTGGACTTGAGGCATGGATACTACCAAGTGAGGATTGTGGAAGGGGATGAGGCAAACATATTCATGCTGGAAAGGTATGGTAGTTTTGAGTTTCTTGTTATTCCTTTTGGCTTGTGCAATGCCCCAACAACCTTTTGTACCTTGACAAATAATGTGTTAAGACTTTTCTTGAACAAGTTGGTGGTTGTCTATTTAGATGACATTGTGGTGTTTAGTGAAAACATGGAAGACCACAAGAAGTACTTGGTGAGATTATTTAAGGAGTTGAGGTAGAACTCGCTATACTTAAAGAATTCCAAGTGTATGGCCATTTCTATCTTACTAGAGGACATCATAGACTAATTTATTGCAGATTGAAGGCCTGAAATGACGTACTTTGCATTCTTTTGAATATAATGGATCGGTTCGTCAATTGAAGTGGACCTGGAGACGTAGCCCATACGGGTGAACTCCATGTTGGGGAATTGGGTGGAACACGATATGAAATAGAGGACACACCACTATAGATAATTGAAGAGGAACACAGAATTTTGAAGATAAGGGTGGCGTCTAAAGACACTGTTAGAACACTTAATCAAGGCACACTGTGATCAAAACACCACAGTGCATATTGGATATCGATCGCTTGATCACCATGATGAAAATGACCCAAGGGGTCTGCTTTTTGTAGCCTTGATATCTAACTGATTTCCATAAAATCTAGAAGATCTTGTCCACATGTAATCATCGACTATTAGATTTGACTATGCCAAATCCGCTCTATCGAGTTGGCTCGATAAGACTTGACTTGACTGACTATCCACCCAATTCGTAGTCGATTGTTGGGATGGTTGATCCACCGCATGACTATCTTCGAATGTTGGTTGATTGTTCGACTGACAGGTACGCCGACTACTCGATCGACTGGTGTAGTGTGTTGGTCGATTGTGTGACTGATTGTGTCTAGATGTAGGTCAACCTCTTGACTAACTAAACTCAAGAGATGTGTGATGAACCATCAATGCTTGATGTTCCAACACTTCGTTATCAATTTAATGAGTATTTTTTTTATGTTATTTCAATTATGGTTTTAAATTTCAGTCTTTGAATGCTATATTTTAATTTGTTAAGACAATTTTCTTTATGCAACTGCTGAAAATTGAGAAGTTTTTTATAAGAATCCAAGTTGGAGAAATGAAACATTTAGCGCTAATTTTGGATCAATTTTGGTATCAGAGTTGTTGATTAGGATATGATGATTTGGATTTGCAGAAGTGTTGGTGTTGAATTCTAAGCAGGTCTAATCTCAAGCAAGGAGAAGGTTCGCTTGAAGAGTATAATCTTGAGATTGGTTTGAGACATGCATTCCAAAGACAAGCAATGGAATCTTCAAGTGAAGAAAACCCCTTCAAATCTAAAGTGATGTTTTCACAAGCCTTTTTGGAGACGAAAACCATGGTGGAAGAATGATATGAGGAACAAAAGAAGAAGGAAGAAGACCAAAGTCAAGGTAAAGGAGAAGGAGGTGGTGGTGACCCTCCTAAAACTCCTCCATTTCCATTCTCTCCTTCAAGTTCAAGTTCCTCTTCAATTACACAAAAAAAACAACCAGAGAAAGCTGATTCTAATTTTCCTACATTGAAATTAGACATGAAATTTGATTTTCCAATGTATAATGGAGAGCTTAATGCAAAGAAATTGGATCAAACAAATTGAAGTATATTGTAGGTTTCAGAAAATTGTGGACGAAGAAGAAAAATTATAACTATCTACTCTTTGATTGGGAGGCACAATATTGATATGGTGGGAGAGTAAGAATCAAGAAGATCTCCTTAAGAAAGGTAAAATAATATCTTCTTGAAATGAATTTGTAGCTACATTAAAGAAGCAATTTTATCCTTTAGAGTATATGCAACAAACAATAATGGATTTGCAAAATCTAAGGAAAAATAGAGGACATAATGTTCAAGACTATCCTTAGGAGTTTAAAAAGAGGGCATTGACATTGGACATTCCTCTTTATATGCAAGAAACTATTTTGAAGTATATTGGTGAGTTGGCTTGGTCAATTTAATTGCTTAAATTGATGAACATTAAATTATCAACCAAGGTGTTCACAAACTTGTGAGATGTTGACAAAATATATGCAGGACTAGGCAGCTAAGATCTATGCTAACCTTACTGCAAAAATCCTATTGTTTGACAATTCATTTCCAAAAATTGAAGCCAAGTGTATGAGTATGTTATGTTCATTAACTAATCGATTATACCCTTTTCATTCAGATGTCGAGTGATCCAATTAACCTACTTAACTTAATCGATTCTAGTAGTATTATCGAACTGGAATAAGAAAGAAATCAAAATTTCAATGTCAAA
The DNA here is from genome assembly GCA_009831015.1 of Picea engelmannii. Lineage (NCBI taxonomy): Eukaryota > Viridiplantae > Streptophyta > Pinopsida > Pinales > Pinaceae > Picea > Picea engelmannii. The sequence continues at coordinate 1,811,717 of ML778797.1, read as the reverse complement.
TTAAACCCAACGAATATTGTGATTGTATATTCAAGTCTCGTGAATTCTCAATTTCCTTGAGACTCTTGTGTTAACAACACCATGATTGTTGACAGTAAATAAACACACACACACACGCGCGCGCGCACACACACACACACACACACACACACACACACACACTACCAGAATTCAGTGTGCACACTTGCTCTTCATGCCAATGTTCAAAAGCATAATCAAATGTGAGTAAAGGGAAGAAGTAAAATGACTGTGTAAACAAATGCAAGTAAGAACATAATTCAAAAGGAAACCAACAATACAGATTGAATTAGATTCAAGTATATCTACTCAAATAAATCTACGAAATGAAAACACTAATTGAAACTACAGAAGCAAAAGAAAATGTGCAGGGTATACCAGAGAGAGGGGGCCTTGCCTCTTCCAGCACACCCTACAAAGAAACTACAATGCGCTTCTGGATATTTGCAACATAATCGTTCTTCAATTCATCATCCAAATAGAGAGTTACATAGAAACATTTAGAGACTTTACACAACAATAATTATAATAAGAAAATAGCTATCCAATCCAACCAACGACATCTTAGAACATTGGTGGCCTCATTATTTATAATTACATGCTTTAGATCATAAAAGGAAATTCTTACAACCAAAAAATCACTCTCTCCACAAGAGGATATCTTTGTTTGACATTATGTTGAGTTAAGATAAGTGTAACTTCATTTTTTTGGCTCAATGTTGAAGAGAGAATGTTGTTTTTCCTGTAGGATCATTGAGGAATATGTGGTTGTGCATCTTGGGTGTCTGTTCCACAAAATTGGGTTGGTTTGTTGGAAAAACAAAATGAGTTGGTTGTAAGATTTTTTGGAGATCATTGCTTTGTTTGAGGTCCGTGGGGTTCATTTTTCCAACATGGAAGATCTACGCAATGCCCCCAACAAAACCCATGCCATCATTTCCCCCCTTAGTAGGTGCAACTACCACGAACATGGAAGTGATACCGAATTTCCTGTAGGTGGTAGCCACTCCGGAATTTCTGGGACATACCCTTTGAAAATATGCTTTTGTATCCTTCAGTATTCATTTTATGGAAAATTTTCACATGAGTTTCCTAAATGGGCATGTTCTGCAAAAAGCCCATGTCTTGGATTTTCCTAATTTGTCCTCGTTTTCCTGTAGCTGACGTGGAAAAATTGTCTCTAAAAATTGTTACATGAACTAAACTAAGCATAACCGTCATTAGTAATATTAGTTCAAATCCTATCTAACTCATCAAAAACAAAGGAAATTATAGAAATAAACAACTTAGTACCTCTTTAAGCTTGTGATGGCACTTAGCTTCAAAAGTATGAGAAAATGTGATAAGAGGAATAGTAAACAAGTGTAGGAATGGGACACAAATAGTAAAAAAGGGAACCAACTGATAATGTAAAATATGCCAAAATAGTGGCCCAACATCTCCCCCACACTTGCACTTTTGCATGTCCTCATGCAAATGAAGCCAAATGGTGACTCTACAAAACTTGGACAAAATTGATTTCACATTTCTGTAACAAATACTGGCAGCATGAATTAGTATATTAAGATTGCATCATGTTTTGTTCCTTCGTTCATTCAATCTCCCTTTTAGTAATTGATTGTAAACAACTAGCTTCCTATACTTTTGATACCATTTTCCGATTGACCTACACAATTTCTTGTTTTGGGAGGCAAACTTTTCATTATCTTTCTGAAGTTTTTGACTATGTTTCTTCAAATTTTGATTTTCACCTTTTACATATCGATCTAGGATGAAAAACTCTTGGAGTTCCTCCAATTTTTTAATCTTATTATTCTTCCTTTTCAATTTGATAGAAACTGAATGAATAGAAAAATATGAAGATGTGGTTTTCTTGATGGATACTTCATGTCCTCTGTCAATATCTATAATATCAAATACTAATGTGCCATATTCAACCTTCTTAACATGTTGGAGAATGGAGTGGTGTTTTGGCCAGATGATTTTCTAGTACCAAAATTCAATGTAATCATTCATCCCTTGGTTTTCTTCTTCATTAGTACTAACTTGCATGTCCTCCTTTGTCATACCTTGTATATCTTTGAAGATTTGGCTTTTGCACAAAGGATTCAAACAAAAATTGCAAGGGATTCTTCATTCTCAGGTTCCACTGTTTGTTCTCCATCGAATATTGTCCATGGTTCCTTAGTCTCTTCTGCAAATTGGAAAGGATGATAAAAGAAGGATTCTAGATATAATTTTTGTATACGTGGCTCATTGAAATCTTGCTTTTCTATCTTTTCTGGAAATGCAGATCTGTCTCCAATTGCTACCAAGATTTGAGAAATTTCTTAGAGTAGCAAATTCTTGAGCATTCTGAAGTTATTCTTGTTGGTCAATAATTCATGTCTTACACATGGATTAGTTTTCTTACGGACAAAAAACAAAAACTTCGAATAAATAAATGAAATCTTGCATAAATAAACACAAAGAAAACTTCAAAGTAAAAACTCATAAATTTCAAGAACAATCATGTACTCGAACACCCTCATGCTACTAAGACCTTGTTGTCACCAAGTTAATTGTTGACATGAGTTAGCTTTTCCTTTCCATGAGTCAAACCAAAATAAAACACATTGTACCAACATACCTTAGACTTGGTGAGATAGTGTACTCGCTATAGAAAATGTGCATGTTCTTACCTCTTGTCTTACCGTCACTATCTCATTACATGTACACTGTTAATACCAAAAAAAAATCTTATGCAAAATAATTAAAGAAAGGAAGTACAACATAAAGGAAATTCAAATGCAAATCAAAAGCCTAGTCTTTTAACACCTACCTGACAATGATGCCAAAATGTTGGTCAATTTAGATGCTTAAGTTGATGAAAATTAAATTATCAACCATGGTGTTTGTAAACATGTGATATGCTGGAAAAATATATGTTGGACTAGGAATCTAAGCTCTATGCTAATCTTACTGCAAAAAGCATATTGTTTGACAAGTCATTTCCAAAAATTGAAACTAAGTGTATGAGTATGCTATGTTCATTAACCAATCGATTACACCCTTTTCATTCAAATGTTGAGTGATTCAGTTAACCTACTCATTAAATTAATTGATTCCTATAGCATGATCAAACTGGAATAAGAAATAAATCAAAATCGCAATGTCAAATCAAACCCAACGAATCTCGTGGTTGTAGTTTCATGTCTCGTGACTTCTCAGTTTCCTTGAGATTCTTATGTTGAAAACACCATGATTGTTGAGAGCAAATAAACACACACACACTCTACCAGAATTCAATGTGTACACCTGCTCTTCACGCTGGTGATTAAAAGCATCAACAAACATGAGTAAAGGGCATAAATAAAACGACTGTGTGAACAAATGCAAGTAAGAAAAAAATTAAAAAGGAAACCAACAATACAAATTGAATTAACTACAGGTCTATCTACTCAAATAAATGTACGAAATACAAACACTAACTGCAACTACAGAAACAAAAGAAAATGCACAAGGTATACCGGAGATAGGGGGCCCTGCCCCTTCCAACACACCTTGCAAAGAAACTATAGTGCATTACTAGAGATTTGCAACAGAATCACTCTTCAATTCATCATCCAAATAGAGAGTTAACAATAATTACAATAAGAAAATAACTATCCATTACATGCATTAGATCATAAAAGGAAATGATTACAACCACAAAATCACTCTCTCAACATGAGGATCACGTATTTTTATCTTATGTTGAGTTAAGACAAGTGTAACTTCATTTTTTTGGCTCGATGTTGAAGAGGGAATGGCATTTTGTCTGCAGGATCATTGAGGAATACATGGTCGTCCATCTTGGGCGTCTGTTCCACAAAATCAAGTTGGTTTTAGAACATAATGAGTTGGTTGTAAGCTTGTCTAGAGATCATTTCTTTGTTGGAGGTCTGTGGGGTTTGTTTGAGAAACATAGAAGCTCGACGATTATGCCCCCAACAAAACCCATGTTATTGTTTTCCCCCTCACAAGGCACAACTACCACGAACATGGAAGCACTACCGGATTTCCTGTAGGTGGCGACCGCTCCCAGATTTCTTGGAAATCCCCGTCGAAAATATGCTCATGCAAGCTTCATTATTCATTTTCTGGGAATTTTTCCCATCGCCTAAATGGGCATGTTCTACAAAAAAAAATACATGTCTTGGATTTTCCTAATTCATTCTTGTTTTCTTGTAGCTGATGTGGAAAAATTGTCTATAAAAAATTCTACAGAATTGAACTAATCATGACTGTCATTATTAAGATTAGTTCAAATCCTATCTAACTCATAAAAACAAAGGAAATTATGGAAATAAACAAATTTATACCTCTTTAATATTTTGTTGGCACTTAGCTTCAAAAGTATGAGAAAATGTGATAAGAGGAATAGTAAACATGTGTAGGAATGGGACAAAAATGGTCAAAAAGAGAACCAACTGATAATGTAAAATATGTCAAAACAGTTGCCCAACAATTTGCATAATTATTTGAGACATACTATTCTTATGTTTAATCCCATGGTTGTATCAAAGCTCAACTTCTTCAAGGAGTTGGTTTTAGTTATGTTGTGCAATCTTCACCATGTTTTAGAAGGAAGTGGTAGGTTGGGAGGGAAGCTTGACTAGTTTGTGGCAACTTTGCTATCATCATTCGGCTATGAAGATGCCTAGAATGTTTGGGTTTTCATGGAGGCAACACCTATCCAAGGTGTTGGAGCGACCCTCTGGACAAACATTCAGAATAATGTCGAAGGGCGTTGGGTGTTGGATGAAGGCGAAGGATGATTCTGAGATACTATTACAAGTCACAGTCGGTCAAGGAGAATCTTGGTCAGGTGTTCCACCATGCCTTTAGGTGCACTTTAGCCAAGTGAATATGCATGGAACATTTTTAGAGGACACATTGCAAACTGTCTTGGGCTCAAGAGAAGTTGGACCAAGACATTCCCCCACAAACCTTTCGAAGATGATGCTGCTTGGTACACAATAGTAGCCCACTTCTGAGAGAGGTAAAGTTCATTGTTCTTCTTGTTGATGTTAATTTCCCTTAATGATTTGTGCATTATAGACTTATATGGATGGAAGGGAGAATCCCTTCATGGAGAAATCATTGCAATGGATAGGTGCAATGGCTGGAAACCAAGGACAATGTTCTTATCAACTATGTTTTGTTAACTTTGTTGATGTCGAAACTATATGGTTTCAATACCGACATCTCAACCTCCCGTGAGGCTAAGTATAAAGAGGTGAGAATAGTACCCTAGGTTTTAAGCCCTTCAAGGAAAGCATATTAAACCCCTACGCCTAAGAGTCTAAGTATAAATATCTTATTTATGAATTTGCGAATATTTAATTTTTATGTATTTTGCAACTTTATAATTTTTTGTGCTTTTGCTTTTGTGCATGAAATGTAAATTAAACATAAGTTACTGAATATTTAATAGTAGAAATGATAAATAAAACAATTTAATAAAAAGTAAGTGAAATAAAAATATTTAGTTAATGTTTAAAAAAATACCCTGGTGTAGAAAAATGTATTTTTTATTTTCTTTTAAATATTGCAATTAGTAAACAAAAAAAAGTTAAACTAATAAAAATAAAAGAAAAGAAATAAAATGAATATACTCATGAGATTATTTTAAAGAAATGAAATAAATACATGTTTTGGTATCTTTATATTTTTAAATATTGCATCAAAAGAAAATAAAGAAAATAAAACAAGAACAACACGAAAATATTTAAGAGTTGAAAGTTTCATCTTTTATTATTTTATGTATTTTTTACTCTTTAAAATTTTTATTTCTTTCGAATCCATGCGAGAACTTGGACCAAAAGTGTTTTTAACTATTCTAAATGTTATTTTTACTCATACATAGAATAGCCAAGAATAGAAAGAAGATGAAGAAAAATTAAATCGGATATTGAACGGAACAATGACGTGCCGATATAACTTAGACAACAAATAAACTAGTTACCTTGAGGACATCACTAAAACTCAACCTTGCTTTGTTCTTTCTACCACTTTACAGAACACCCGTGTTATCAACAGATCATAAATCCCTAAATAGAAAATGAATGGAGCATGAATGATTTAAAAAAAAAATTGAATCGCACAAAGCACCTTGTATATATCTCTTGTTAATTTTCTCATCCGACCTTTTCTATTTGCTGATATAACTCAGACTTTATATAGAACGGACTTAAAAAATAAACCATTTACCTTGAGGACACCACTAAAACTCAACCTTACTTCGTTCTTTCTGCCACTTTACAAAACACCCTTATTATCAACAGATCATAAATCCCTAGATAGAAAATGAATGGAGCATGAATGATTTAAAAAAAAAAAAAACCTCACAAAGCTCCCTGCATATATCCCCTACATATCTCTCTCGTTAATTTCCTCATCTAGCCTTTTCTATTTTCTGCTCGTTTTATCTCATTCGATGGGAGGTTCCAACAATTAGGGTCATTTTAGATTAAACAAACTAAAGCACAAACCCTCTTGAACCACCTCCATTTAATAAAATAATATGACATAAAATTTGTTTGGTAAATTTCATTATCCACATGTCATTTTTTTGTTTGTGTCCTGGAGGGTTGAAGTCGTGAATAGATTCCTTTATACGCTCGACTCCCTTAGTAAAACTATAAAAAAATTACTAGTTGTGCTAGATCCCTAGTAATTCCATAAACTTATGCCAATAGGAATCAGATAGGTAACAAGGATCCAAAATAATAAACATTGTAGACAAATGCAATGACACCATTATTTTCTCTTGGAGGTCCTTCAATTCAGACTTGGTCTTGGGTTTGGACTCCACAAGTGGGTTATACCTTGGCGGGACTTTGAAGTTTGGGCATTCCTCTTCCCAAAAGAGCGCCTTTGGATTGATATAAGGAAACTTCTTCCTGAGGGACGTACCCTCCTCTAATGTGAATGGGTTTGAGAAGGGTGTCATCGGGTCTCCTTGTGGGCACCATGATCCTCTCTCCTTCTTTAAAATGCCAACCAAACGAGAAATGGCCTATGTTTGTATATATTCTTTGTCAGGATGACTTACACAAACAATATTTGAATAAAATCCTGCACAAATGACTTGTTTAACAGCCCGAACACTGTATGAATTTACATTCCAATCATCATTAGGAGACAACTTGAAATGAACATAAACCAATCTCTACAAGCATTTTGGGGTAGTCAGTTCGACTAGCTTCCATTTGAACAAGATATTCCCTTGACAAGAAATTTGCATTACTATATTCCTTCTGGCTTCCAACCATCTCGTTGGGCAACATTCCATCCATCGTAAGAAGAAACAATGGCCATATGATCACTCTTACTTATGCCTTGGGGTTTGGAGAAGTGAGCAATCTCTATGTTGTGTCTTCATGCAACATTCCAATGTCTCAATTTTAATTTTTGTAAGGAGAGGTACGACCTATCTTGTAACCGGTATGTTCCAAGACATCTTCTAAGTACACCTCTTTGACAGGGAAGGTTGATCCAGGTGGATATTGGTGGCCACCCACCTATTCCACTTGGACCCCCACCATTGTTTCTTTCAGTTTTTCAGTTTCCTTAATTGTAGCACAATTTACTATTTTTGGCAGTTTTTCGGGTCCTGAACTTCTGGAGCCGTTTTGAGACCCTAAATGACCTTTTTTGGTCATCAACCGATCGATGAATATTAATTTGTTCTCAACCATGATATTTGTTGTCAGTAGTTGTAGTCCTCGGATATATCTTTCTAACGATGTATCGTATGCGTCAAACATAGATAGTATGCCAAAGTTACGACCCCGGGAAATTGATGTACCAATTTACCCTGATAGGGCCCATATTCTGGCATTTCATCTCTTAGGGTTAGGTTTTTGGATGTTTAGGGTTTCCATTGTTTCTCAATAACATATAGGCCTTTGAGCCTCATTGTAACATAGATTTCATAGGCATGTAGCTGCCACATATCTTCTCAAAGATAAGCTACCAATGCCCTAGCTAGTTTATATATATTCTATCTGTAAACAAATTTTAGTTCTTTGATATTAATGAAATGAAGTGTTATTTCTCTTGCATCTTTGTATTCATGGTTATTTTTGTATTCTATTGCGTTCCTGCATAAATTCGGATCAGTGGTATCAGAGCGGCCTTCTCTTTCTCGATCCTTCTTTGCATGTCCCCAACGAGGTCTGGGTATAAGGAGTTAGGGCTCAATCTGGTTGAACCTTTGCAAGATCAACCTCGCAAACCCTGACAGTCGCCCATGGGGAACGAAAAGAAATACGAGGGAGCAGGAGATACTATCAAAATATTTCTCGAGGAGGCCCTTGAAAAACAAAGGAACGCGATGATGGATAACTTCGCCCAGATCCTTCACGATTTCTCACTGGTGGCGCATCTGCATCTAGTAGCCACTCTGGAGGCACAACCCCTTTTAAGGTACACGTAAAATTTGACATTACCATATTTGATGGCCAAATAGATGCAGACTTAGTAGATAGATGGTTGAATCTATTAGAAGGATATTTATCAGTTCATGCCTTTTCTGACCGGGAGAAGATTATTTTCTCACTGCTCAAAGCCACCCCCCATGTCAAGGATTGGTGGGAAACCCACTGTGAGAAAAAGGATGAGGAGGAAACCTCTCTGTTCTCGGCCGTACCCACTTGAAATTATTTCTGAGACACCATCAAGGAACAATATTATCCCGTGGAGAGCTATGAGGACAAGTACATACAATGGACTACGATGTGGCAGCAAAGGGATCAAGAAGTGCATGAGCTGACGAATCTGTTCCATACCCTGTGCACAAAGTTGGGTATCAAAGATTCAGAGAAACATTTGGTGTTGAAGTACCGTAGTTGTCTACACATATACATTCAGGAGGAAATGGAGTTTCTCGACATCTCCTCGCCACGTACGGCATACAGGTATGCTTCCAAGATTGAGAAGAAATTCAAACAGGAGAAGCGAGACTTTGGATTTGTGAATCAAAAGCAAGCGAAAGGTGCCCCCAAACCACAAAACAAATGACAAAGCCAAGGCATGGAGGCTCAAGACAACCTGCCAAATCCACAAGTAGAGAACAACACCGCGAAGCCGAAGGACACGAGAATGTGGTGTGAGTTCCATAACAAGTCCAGTCACAACACAAGTGAGTGTCGGGCCAAAATGTCACTGGTGGCCAAGATGAGGGCTTCTGAATCTGATGCATGCTCTGACACTAAATTAGAACCCGAGAAAGGGAATGACAGAGGGAAGCAGATTATCGATGTAGAGCCCAACGCCATCATTGCCACCACGAAGATCCAAAAGGAAGAACTGGAATATGTAGAGGAGGAGGAACATCTCTTCCACTCCCAGATGTGGGTAAAGGGTTCCCCGCTATAGTTCATTGTCGATAGTGGGAGCCAATATAACCTGATTTCAGTAGAGGTTATGAAGCAGTTGGGCTTGCTGACCACAACACACCCACAACCGTACACCATCATGTGGCTTCACCAAGGGAATGATCTTCGCGTCAGGCAACATTGTTGCCTTCCCTACAACATCAAGCCCTTCACCGATGAGGTATTATGTGACATTTCACCTCTTGATGTTTGTGATGTATTATTAGGCTGGAAGCGACATGTTGTGTATGAGTCTTGGCCTCACACTGCTATTATTACCTTGGGAAATAAGTTGTATAGGATACCAGAGGTACCACCACCTGCCGCTATCTCTTTGGTTACTGCAAAATAATGCAGTAAGCTCATTTCCAAAACCAAGAATTTTTTTTTCATGAGGATCCGCCCTCATGGCAAGAAGAAGACTATGGCCACTACCTTTAGACATGGCTCCTTCGCATGAAAACAAAAATGGACAAGGACTTGGAGGAGTACCGGGACATCTTCACCTCACTTGCAGGGGTGCCTCTACACTGTTAGGTCAAGCACCCCATCGATTTGACCCCAAGTGTATTGTTGCCCAATGGACTGATCTATTGGCGCTCTGTTTTGGAGAACGATGAAATCAAGAGGCAGATTCAGGAGCTGATGGAGAAAGGTCACAACCGGCCAAGTTCATCGCCCCGTGGGAGCCTGATCGTGTTGGTTCTGAAGAAGGATTGGACTTGGATACTCTTTATTGACTATCAGGTGCTCAACAAGATCACTTTCCGAAATAGGTACCCGATCCCACAGATTGATGACCTTTTGGACCAACTCAAAGGGGAGAAATATTTCAGCAAGATCAACTTGAATTCTAGGTATCACCAGGTACCAATCGAACCGTCTGATGTGTGTAAAACTGCCTTCAAAGCTAAGGAGGGCCTTTTCGAATGGCTGGTCATGCCTTTCAGGTTGACGAATTCTCCCACAACCTTCATGAGGCTGATGGATTCCATCTTGCGGCAATTCACAAACTCATTTGTAGTAGTTTAATTGGATGACATCCTGATCTTCAGGCAGACTTGGGAAGAACACCTCCACCACATCCGATAGGTCCTCCAAAAACTGCGGAAACACAAGTTGTGTGCCAATTGGGAGAAGTGCACTTTTGGCATGACCTAGGTTTGGTATCTGAAATAGATTATTGATGAGCTTGGGGTGCATGTGGATCCAACCAAGAATCGGTCCAAGATCCAAGTCATCTGGGATTGGCCAGCCCCGACCACTCTAACAGAGCTTTGCAACTTTCTGGGTCTTGCTAATTTCTATTGCAGGTTCGTGTTGGGATTCTCTCATATCACTTGGCCCTTGAGTCAATTCACTAAGGGAGGAGTGAAAGAAAAATTATTTTGGTCGGAATCTCAACAGAAGGCGTTCGTAGAATTGAAACATCGCCTTTGTTGTGCCCCAGTGCTCACATTACCAGACTTGCAACAACCATTTGAGATTGAGACATATGCATCTGACTATTCTATTGGGGCAGTTCTTACTCAGCAGGGCCATCCAGTGGCATATCAGAGTGCGAAAATATCCGACACAGTTCGAAAGTATCCCACTTATGACAAAGAAATGTATTCCATTGTGCAGGATTTCTGACAATGGAAGCAAAACATTTTGGAGAAGGAAACAATCATCCACACAAACCACCGACCCCTGCAGTTCATATAGACACAAGGGAAGTTGCAAAACGATCGCCATCAAAAGTGGTTCACATATCTGCAACAGCTTCATTTGAACATCAAGTATAAGAAGGGAAACATCAATAATGTTGCAGAATGCCTCGAACGACCACCGATCGTGGCGATAACCACCATGCTCAACTCTTTTGGGAACAAGACTTCTGATTGGCCACTTCTCTACAAGAGCAATCCAGATTTTGGCCACACATACAAGACGCTCTTGGAGGGTAACCGAGTTCCAAATTGTAACCTCCAGGATGATCTACTATGTCACCTGGGACACCTTTTTATTCCTTCAAGCGAGCATGCTAAGATGATTTGGGAAGCGCACTACAGTCGGGTCGCTGGGAATTTTAGTGTCAAGAAAACAGTGGCAGTACTACAGAAGTATTTCTATTGGCCAAAACTTCGACAGGATGTCGGGAAGTACATTAGATCCTGCATTGCCTAAGCCATTGCCAAACTGACCATCAAGAAACAATGCCTATATACTTTGCTTCCTACCCCTAGTCGACCTTGGGAATCCATCTCCATGGATTACATGTTAGGCCTTCCTTCTACTAAGCATGGAAATGACTGTTTTTTCATGGTCATCGATAGATTCTCAAAGATGGCCATTATGGCGGCCTGCAAGAAGAATATCACAATAGAAGCCACTGCTAAAATCTTCTTTGAACGAGTGTGGGTACACTTTGGGATCTCCCAGTCTATCATCTCAGATCAGGACAATAGGTTCCTCAGTACATTTTGGTCCAGCTTCTGGTCAATGCTGGATACCAAGCTCACCAAGTCCACAACTTTCCATCCCCAAACTAATGTCCAGACAGAGGTCGTCAACAAGACGATCGTACACATTTTGCGCATGTACAACTCAAAGCATCCATGCACATGGGATGAGAGCCTCCCCTATGTACAACATAGCTATAACCGGAACCTCCATAGCTCAACCGACCATAACCCCTTTCAGGTGGGCTTGGGATTCCAACCACTATGTCCCATTGATGTAGACATACCATTTGCAGCTACTCAGGCTGATTCAACTCATGTCCAGTCTGAAGCTGCCAAGGAGAACAACGTCATTGAGTGCATTCGACACATTCACCAACAGGTTCATGAAATATTGGACAGAGCCAATGCTAATTACAAGCAACGACATGATCAACATCAGGTGCAACACAACTTCCAGGTGGGCAACAAAGTGTGGCTACATTTGCAGAAGGAGCGCCTCGCTAGACCCCACCGCAAGCTTCACCTGCTCCGATATGGGTCATACACCATCACCAAGGCTGTAGGGGACAATGCCTTCGAGCTCATTATCCCACCATTCCTTGGTCTGCACCCAGTGTTCAATGTGGACCACCTTCGGCCTTACTTTCCACCTCTACTGGACACATCCGACATAGCAGAACAACTCACACCAACAGAGTTAAATCCAGATTGCATGGAACAAGCCACAAATGATTGGATTATGGACACACAGATCAAGAACACCCGCCAACATAGGATCCAGCTATATCGAGTTGTCAAAGTAGGCTAACTCCTTCACCAGGGCAAGTGGCTCACCAGGGACCAAGTTCAACAGAAGTTTCCTCATCTCATGGAGGAACTCAACGCAATGGGGACCATTGCTTCCTAAGGGGGGAGGAATGATCCAGGTGGATATTGGTGGCCACCTGCCTATTCCACTTGGACCCCCACCATTGTTTCTTTCAGTTTTTCAGTTTCCTTAATTGTAGCACAATTTACTATTTTTGGCAGTTTTTTGGGTCCTGGACTTCGAGAGTCGTTTTGATGCCCTAAACGACGTTTTTTGGGCATCAACCAATCGACGAATATTAGTTCGTTTCACACCATGATATTATCTCTCAGCAATTGTATTCTTTGGATAGATCTTTCTAACGATGTATCATATGCGTCAAACATAGATAGTATGCCAAGTTACGACCCCAGGAAATTGATGTACCAATTTACCCCAACGGGGCCCATATTCTGGTGTTTCATCTCCTAGGGTTAGGTTTTTGGATGTTTAGGGTTTCCATTGTTTCTCAATAACATATAGGCCTTAGAGCCTCATTGTAACACAGATTTCAGAGGCCTGTAGCCGCCACATCTCTTCTCAAAGATAAGCAACCAACACCCTAGCTAGTTTATTTCTATTCTGTCTGTAAACAAATTTCAGTTCTTTGATATTAATGAAATGAAGTGTTATTTCCGTTGCATGTTTGTATTCATGGTTATTTGTGTATTTTGTTGTGTTCCTGCATAAATTCAGATCAAAGACAAATCCAGATATGTTGACAATGGCAATTTCATTTTCCATCTTTTGCTTGAAATAACAAGCAAAGAACTTGGCTTTCACTGTTGCTGACATTAAAATTAGATGAAGCTTACTTTCAGATCTCATAATATTTCCATCGTTTATTTCACCATCTTCATCTTCAACGGTATTAGAAATGTTCTCTCCAGCTTCAATTTCTTTGTTGAATACAATACACTCCCTTAAAAGAAAAATAACCAGGCCAGATACACGAACACTCACTATAGATCCACTGCTTGAAATTAATTCTATCATGTATGTTAGATGTGGTGGTGAATCAAGAAAGAAGAAAGAAGTTTACTGCATCTGGGCAATCTACAAGCCAAGTAAACAAGAGCCTCAAAAGTACCTAGAATCACAACTTTTTGCAATAATCATTTGGGAATTGGATGAGACTGGAATGGGGATGCCTATTCCACCAGTGCTTGTGTATGTGTTGGATGAGTTGTCAGTCAGATGCCCGATTCATTGCAAAAAGTGTTACCATCCATGTGCACCATTAAAAATCATATTGATCTAGAACTAGGGTTGCATCCTTCGACCAGAGATCCATATCAAATTTCAATTCCTGAGTTGGAAGAGATGAGATGGTAGTTGACAGAGCTTGTCGATGTTGGTTTCATTCAATCTTCTTGGTCTCTATATGGACCACCTCTTCTCTTCCAAAAGCAAAATGACACCTTAGAATTGAGAATTTTCTTGGACTACCGTGCATTGAACATGCATACCATCAAGAGTCTATACCCCCTACCTATGGTTGTGGATTTCTTTTACAAGTTGGATAAGGCCAAGGTCTTCTCAAAGCACGACTTGACTAGGCATACTGCCAAGTGAGGATTGCGGAATGGGATGAGGTAAATACAACCATGGTGATGAGGTATGCCATTTTTGAGTTTCTTGTTATTCCTTTTGGCTGGTGCAATGCCCCAACAACTTTTGCACCTTGATGAATGATGTGTTTAGATAATTCTTGGACAAGTTAGTGGTTGTCTACCTAGATGACATTGTGGTGTTTAGTGAAAACATGGAAGACCAAAAGAAGCACTTGGAGGAAGTCTTTGAGGTGTTGAGGCAGAACCATATATACTTAAAGAAGTTCAATGGTTTCTTTGGGTAGATTGAAATTCCATTCTTGGGCCATTGGATTAGACAATGATGCACCCACATAGATCTTGTGAAGATAAGGGTGATTGAGGATTAGGAGGAACCTAGGACATTTCATGAGGTAAGAAGTTTCCTTGGTTTGGATAACTATTACTGCATATTTGTTGAAGGGTAATCTAATATTTTGGCACCATTGAGTGACTTGTTGAAAAAGAACAAGTTGTGGAATTGGATAGAGAAGTTCCAAGCAGTATTTTGTGAACTAAAGTGTAGACTTGTTTCAGTACCTGTGTTGAAATTGATAGACTTTGACTTGTCATTTGAGGTGCAGACAGATACCTCATTTTTTTGTTTTGTCATAGGAACGTCATCCAGTGGCCTATGAGAGAAAAAATCTACAACATCACAAATGGAGGTACCCTGTTCATGAGAAAGTGATGACCATAGTTATGCATTTCCTACAAGCATGGAGGCACTACTTGTTGGGAAATCCATTTGTTGTGAAGACGGATAATATGGAAATGGGATATGTTTCCACTCAACCAAATTTTTCACCCAAGCAGGCATGGTGGCAAGATTTCTTGGTAGAATTTGACATGACCATTGAGTATCGAATGAGAAAGTTGAATGCAACAAAGAATGCCTTAAGCAAGAAGGCACATCTTGTATCCTTGGAGGATGATGATTTGTCGGTGCCCATGGGAAGTCAAACAAAATTCTTGAAAGACTTGCAAGGAGGGATATTATGAAGTAGGCGAAGGAAGGAAAAATGTGGAAGTTTTGGATGTACATTGGTTTCTTATATTTTGTTGAGCACATCTACGTGCCTAAGTAATCTAACCTTTGAAAGGATCTCTTAAGGGAGTGCCATGATTCATCTTGGGCTGGCCACCCAGGACAACGAAGAACTTGGGTGTTTCTAGAACGAGGATACTATTGGGAACACATGAGGTGAGACATGGAAGAATACGTCTAGACTTATCTTGTGTGCCAACAAGACAAGGCAGACACTAAGATGAAAGTCAGTTCGTTGCTTCCTTTGTCAATTCCAAAGAGACATTGGGAAAGTGTCTCAACAAATTTTTTGTGAAGTACTGGGTCTTCCATTAAGCATTGTGTCAGACAAGGACACAAGATTCATAGGACGGTTTTGGATAGAGTTGTTCAAGCTTTATGGAACCAACTTGTTGATGATTTTGAGCTACCATCCACAGATCGATGGGTAGAAAAAACATATCAATTATCTCTTGGAGAATTACTTGAGGCACTTTGTGCAGGTAGACCAAACGAACTTGCTAGAGTTGACGTTGGATGTTTCCCAGTTCAATTACAACATGAAAAAGAGCTAAAAAATTGTCTATAGTCTATTTGAGTTGACAAATGGGTAGCAAAATTTGACACCACATATGGTTATGCAAGGATATTATGGGTGCAACTCATCAACCTTCGAGTTCATGAAAGGATGGCATGATAGATTGGTTATGGCTTGTGTTTATTTGATGAATGTGATGGAATGGATGAAGTGTTGGGTGGATCATGATAGCTTGGATGCATAGTTCAAAGTAGGTGACTTGGTCTTGCTCAAGTTGGGTAGAGAATAGTTCAAGACACCTAGTGGCATTTCTAGTGCCTTGGTGCAAATTTTTGAAGATCTATTCAAAGTTCTTGAGAAGGTTGGAAATGTCACCTACAAACTGGAGCTGCAATCGAAGGAATGAGTACTTTATCCATTGGAAATATATACATGAATAGGATAATAGTTGGGAAATATGGGAGGCATTGTGACAATATGAAGACAAGGTTTGAGACTTTGGAAACAACACCTTGGAGCACTTAGACATGTGTTCATTGGACATGGATGAGATGATAACAAGTTAAGTAGGGGAGGATGTAAGACCTATGCTCGAAAATGGAAGTAGGTGTACTGCCATGCCAGGCATAAGAGGTTTCCATAAACGGATAGAATGATAAACACGCATGCCCAAACAAGTGGATAGATTGGTGATGTTGATATTATGGTAGCTGCGAGAAGCATTAACCTCCATATGTAAACTTTGACTAGAATAGAATATTCCATAAGAAAGACAAACCCTAAACATATGTGTGAAAACCCTAGAAGACATGTCAACTCAACAAAATATATAATATTAAGGTATCATCCTCCAGGAAGACAAGTTGGCCTCACAAGAAAAAGATAAACATAAAATATAATTACTAGAAAGTCAGGTCGACCCAACCAAAAAAGTCATTGGATAGATTAATATAAATAAAGGACATCTTGGCCCATTTTTTCACTCACTCTCACTAAGGAAACTAGAACCAATGCGCAAGTTTGGAGGAGGATCAACAACAACTGTAGTTGTATGGTTTTCTCTTGTTTAGTTTTTCTGGTACTTTCTCTTGTGCACTAACCTTGGAAAAGGTGCACTCTCTTGGTTATCTATTGGTTATGGTGTGGCTTCCTGGAATCATTCTTTCTATCAAAGTTTAAAGTGCTTGGGGGTAGATTTGTGCCTATGGTTGGGTAACTATGGTGTAGCATTGTTTATGGTGAAACGAGCACAACATTCTAATAGGTTATGGGCCCACACCACCTTCAGAACAGTCTAACCATTGGAAGGTAGATCCACAACTCTCTGTCAAGCTCGTTGTAGCACAATTACAATTGCAGTGCCAATTCCTTCGTGCCAGTTGCAACACCAGTTGTAATGCCAGTTGCAGCACCAATTGTAGCATCGGTTGTAGTGCCATTTGTAACAACAGTTGCAGTACCAGTTGTAGTGAAAGTTTATGTGAAGTATTGGGACTAATTTTTGGTTATCTTGGTGCACCCTAACCCAATGCATCTCTTGGTGCCCTCAGCTAGAAAAAACGTCAAGTTTGAGTTTTTGGATCAAGGTCAAAGGTTGATTGGTCAGCGCCAAAGTCAAAGGTTGAATTTTTGTCAAAAATTGATTTTTGTGGTGAAAGTTGAAATTTCAGGGTTTCTAACTTGTTCTAATCATTGAACCTTTTTTATTCAATTTCTACCCTCTTCTTGTCAAGATGGTGTCTAGTTTCATATTAGAAGACAAGTTGAACAATATTACAAATTTCAAAGGTATGCACTTGTATATTCTTTTCAGGTTATATCAACTAACAAAGCATGAGTGTGTTTACAGGGGATGTACAAGAGACCTTGTCCAAGCAATGATTTTGAATTCAGTACATTCAGAGGAACAAGCACACCCTCCCTAACAATGAAGACTCCAGGTTTGATTATTTAAAAATTGATACATCTCTAGCTGTTGTGGCATTATTATGATCTTATGATGCATCTTGATCTATTGAAGTTATGATCATTATACTAACCCATTAATACTAGAGATGCACTTGTTGATGTCCTCTCTAGGAGATATTCTTGTTCTTATGTAAATGCTTATTGTTTACAAAATGAATTTGATCTCCTTTAGGAGATGTTCTTGGTTACTGACCTAGACTCCAGGTAGGATATCTTCCATGGAGGATACCATGGAGATTTTGTTGTTATTGTTTCTTGTTTTGGGCAAGACATAAGAGATAAATCTGAGAGGGAGTCAGTGATCAAGAAGAAGCCAACATAGTTTCATGACACTTTGTAGAATGCAAAAGGGCATGCAACATATGAAAGCGTGGTCCGAGGATTCTCTCAGATAGAGGGAGTTGACTTCCGATTTCGAGATGAATAATATTGCAAGACTTCATCAGAGGCATGGCATAGGAAGGAGTAGTGAGGCTCCATCACTTATCCACAGATGAGAAGATAGCTGACATTTTCACTAAGCTTTTGTCTGGGACAAGATTGGAAGGAATGCAAATGCTTCCCTGGGGGAGTATTGATGATTGCAACATCGTGTCGATATTCCAAGATTGATCAGATGGACTTGATCCTGTGGGAATATGCCTAGATGTAATCTTCGACGGACTGGAGATTCAAGTTGTTGCTAGATATCCTATGTGTGAATTGCATTGGGCCTTGAAAATCTCAAGAGTAGGTGAGTAGCCCCGATAAGCATCGGGACGACTCCATCTCCAAAGGAACTGGGCTGCATACTAGGGGAGATAGGGAACATCTACATCCAAAGTAGATGTGCCTCGATGTAGTCTTCGACGGACTAGAGACTCAAGGTGCAATTATACGTGTCCGGTAGCATCGAGCTGAATGCATTCACAGAGTGATCCTATGAGAGGATCACCATGAGGTGTTTTTGGCTCCGATGTGGTAATAATTCTTGTCATGGGACAAGAACAACTCGAGGTACTAGACACACATGTCCGATAACATCGATATAAATGCATGCACGTAGTGATCCTATGAGAAGATCAACTATGAGCTGAATCTAGCTCCGATGAGGTCACGATTCTTGTCATGGGACAAGAATGACCCAATGTGCTAGAAACATGGTGGTGGATATGGATCATCAATATAGCTAAATGAGGCTCATGGTCATTATGATATTGTTTATGACTGAAGAATACCAAGAACAAGTACAACAATATGTTTTTATTATTGCTACCGGATGATGTTGATAGTAATGATGATACTTATGATGATGCTACCTATAGAATGGTTTATAAGACTATGTGATTATTTCCCATGCCATGTGAAGATGGATGGATGTGTTTGAGACCATTAATACCTTCATAGCTAAGAGGGAGTGTTCATATTATGGTAGTTGTGGGAGGTATTAACCTCCATATGTAACCTTTAACTATAATAAAATATTCCAGAAGTAAGAGAAACCCTAAACATATGTGTAGAACCCTAGAAGACATGTCAGCTCAGCAGAATATATAATATTAAGGTATTAGCCTTTAGGAAGACAAGTCAGCCTCACAGGAAAAACATAAACATAAAATATAATTACCAGAAAGTCATGTCAACCCAACCAGAAAAGTCATTGAACAAATTAATATAAATAGAGGACATCTTGGCTCATTTATTCACTCACTCTCACTCAGGAAACTAGAAACAATGTGCAAGTTTGAAGGAGGAGTAGCAACAACTGCAGTTGTACGATTTTATCTTGTTTAGTCTTTCTGGTACTTTATCTTGTGCACTACCCTTGGAAAAGGTGCACTCTCTTGGTTATCTGTTGGTTATGGTGTGGCTTTCTGGAATCATTCTTTCTATCAAAGATTAAGGTGCTTGGGGCTGGCTTTGTGCCTATGGTTGGGTGACAATGGTGTAACATTTTCTATGGTGAAACGATTACAACATTATAATAGGTGACTGGTCCATGTTGCTTATACATAGATGTTGGGATGCCTTAGGTGCATGAGCTAGACGTGTGGACCCAAAAGAGTGACTTTTCCCATGACATATGAAAGTTTCCTTTGGATGGATGAGACCCAACTAGATGTTTCATCCCTCTTGGATGCATTTGGGGTGTACTTGGGCATGGATGGATGGAATGAAAGGGAGACCTTGATGGGATCAAGACAACTTGGAAAATGAGATGACTTGAGTGGATGGAACAACTTGGGTGGACAAGACAACCTAGGTGGATGGGATGACTAGGTGGCTTGAGATGACTTGGGCATGGACCCAAGACGAGATGGAATGATTCGATGAATGGTTGGCTTGAGGTGAACTTAGGTACACTTGGTACGGTGGGGTTTGCTAGTGCACTACAAGACTTGTATAAGTAAGTCAATGCCTCATTGAGCTAACACATTTATGGACGCAAGAGTTGCAAGATTCATCAAGGAGGTCTACTATTGTCTTGTTTAGGGGCTAGGAATCACTAGACAACTTACATTGGCTAAGTGACAAAGAGACAAAATAGGACTTGAAAGAGGCAGGTTTTCAGATGATGCAGGGGTTGTATAGACAATTGACTAGTTGTTTTCCATTGTAATTATAATCTATAAATGAGCCACAGGCAGATTAACCATGCTCATTTATTATACTTGTAACATTATTTATATAACATAGAGTTAAGGCACCTGTCTTGGTGCCCATCCATACTTGTGTTATATGGTTGTCTTATGTGTATTGGATGTTATTGTTCCTTGTATGCATGTGTTAGCTAAGTATAAGTACGATTGGGATGTTTTAACGTTGCAGTTGGATGCATTCCTAATGTTGTTTTTTGGATGATCTAAGTTGTGTAGGACTTGGCATTGCATCTAACTAATGCAACTTAAAGCCAAGTTATGGGCAAACTTTAAGTGAAAAGGTATATTCTAGTTGTAGTACGTGCAAGTTGGTCAAGTCATTACAGCTGAGGCAACACAGTGCTACACAACCAGAAATGATGAAATAAATGTTTTGGGAAAGACTCATAAGTCCCCGTGACATATATCCTCTACCTTAAAATTTCTACTTGGTTGGGATGTCAAGGATACAACAATCCTTGCAAATACATAATATGCCTCTACCGAGAATTCTTTCAAAAATAAAAACTTTTACCTTCTTCTATTTTGTGAACATTGTCCTTTTAAATATGTTTTCACCTCCTCTTTTAGGCTCATTACCTTTATTACATCCAATCTCCATTGTTAATCTCATTTCTTGAATAAACAATTGTTTCTTGTGATGAACACAACAATCTGGTATGTATCCTTCTCATCCTTCACCAAATCCAAAGATAAAAATTTGTGATCGTGTCTTTTTGTCATTCACTCATCGCACAATGTTTTAACATGTGGAATTTTGAAATTAATTGAACATTCTTAAGAAGCATAATCTTAGAACATGTGGAATTGTAAAATTTATTGAACATCCTTATGACGCACAATAATTTTATTGTGTATTACATTCAATAGTCATCATGTTGTTCATGTCGAATTTATAGGGTTGGAACTTGGGCTATGATTGACATGAGTCATGCATGCTTGCCATATGTGTCTATACTAAGACTTCTTATTTTACATGTCATGTTTGAAGGACTTTGTTCATGTGGTGAAGTTGATGAGGTGCACAATAATAACAGAGGAGCGAATGCAACATGTAATTACCTTAGCTTGAAATAGACTATTATGTTAAATTCTTTAAATTCCATAGATTTCTTCCATCTATGGAGCACCTTAAGAAAATGATTTCCCTTACAGGGAGAACAACACAATGATAACCGATCCTTCTAGTTGTTTAGGGGACATCAGATGGGGCTTGGGGATGCCTACTTGAACTCACCTACCTCCTTCAAACATGCCTATAGAATTGGTTCTTCTCATAATCACTTTCAATAAGACATCCAATTTGAGCGAGAAATATACTTTTCTTTTCATCTGGGAAATCCAACTTGCCATTGTATCGAACTTAATTCACATAGCATTGAACACAAGGTGAGCAACATTTCATTTTTTTTTTTTTAATACTATAATCACTCTCAATAAGACATCCATTCTGAGCGAGAAATATACTTTTCTCTTCATCTGGGAAATCCAATTTGCCATTGTATCGAACTTAATGCCCATAGCATTGAACACAAGGTGAGCAACATTTCAATTTTTTTTTTAATACTATAATTCTTTTGTTATGGCTTACACTCCTACCTAGATCATTTTGTAATTAAAGAGGACTTCATTAAGTAGAATGGAAAAATCAATATTCACAATAGTTATTGGCTTGCACTCTTTTAATTTGATGACACATAGCCTTGTTAAATTTTGTTTCCCCTAATGACTTGTGTATTATTTTTGGTTTACCATTCAAATAGATATCCCAATTAGAAGAAGCAATTGGAGTAAAGCATGGAGTAAAATTAAAAGACCTATGTTTTCACAAACCATAAACATAAAACAAATTCACAATAAATGATTTTAATACAACATGAGTGGGCTTAATGGTTAAGAACATGTGTTTCCTCCTAAAAGGTCACAAGCTCAAATCCAGAAAAAGTTAGGATATGTATATCTCAATAGACTTTACCAATCAAATTGTTGAGATCAAATCAATTACATTGTGTGTAATTCAAAATTTTAACTTTCATTCATTCTTATTTCTACTAATGACTAATAAATCAATAAACCAAAACCACTTTAAACCAAAACCACACGTTAAAGTTAAAAACTATATTGAATATTTGTTTATGAAAGTATCAAGAATAGAAAAATCGCATCATTGAATCTATATGAATAATTAAAAGATCATTACTTTTTTCTTAAGCCTATAAAATAACACAAAAACCTATAACATAACACATGAAATAACGAAAGAGCTAAGAAAAATAATCTCCCCTACAAAGTTTGCATTGAAATAGAATTAAGATTAGAAAGGAATTGATTAGATTTTAAATAATGGCTCTAAACATTTATTTCTAACGTAGAATTATGTATGTACTATTATTAGTTTATGAGTTCCAATTAACAAAAATACAATAAACCACATTTAAATGGTTTACTTCTCGCTTATAATCATGCATATAATATTATTAGTTTATGCGTTCAAATCAACAAAAACATAATAAACCACATTTAAATTTCAATTATGATTTAGTATGGAGATGTTAATAAAGTGATATTAAATTTAGATAATTTGTTTGTGATTAAATTTATTTTTATTAATATTGTTTATTTTTAAATAAATCCATATTATATAAAAATAAAAATTAATGATAATATATAATCATGTGTAACTTTACCAAATTATATTTAATTTTGTTATTTCTTATATATTAATATTAGTGATGTGGATTAGGATTAACTACATAATAAAAGCATCTAAAACCAAATCTAAAATGAAAGGCTAAATCTCTCTCAAAATCAAACATACCATCAACATCCTAATCATGTTGATCATCCTAATCTTTTGTATATTATATTAAATTAGACATATTAGTGCCACGCTCATTTATATTCAATAGGGGAACAATTGTTGTTTTTGCTTTGTTCCTTTTAAGCAATAGAAGCTAAAAATCCCCATGGTTTTTCATTGACCATTCTTTTTAAAATATGTGATAAATTAAATATGGAGAAGTTGTATTTTTAAAAAACATTTAATAACATGGTTTTTTCATAAATCCTTTTTTGGTTTTTTCATAAACCATTTTTTTCCAAATATGTAATAATAAACTAAATAGGAAGAAGTTGTATTTTTAAAAAATATTTAATAAAGTGTCATGACAATTTTTCTTTATCTTGTCAATTAGGTAAACATTAAATGATTGTCATTGATATAGATTTTCATGGTGGGAATATTACAATCATATCATATACAATAACAATTATTTAATGATTATTTTCAAGTGTTTTAATGCTAGTTTTTTTTTGGGGCAAGAGGTTAAATAGTAATTGAGTTAGTATATGGGATTTAAGTTAGAGGTTACTGAAATGTATATGAATTTATTGGAGGTAATCTCAATGATGATCACAAGGGACATTAGCTTTTTTGCAAATAATGTTTAGGTTGAAATCACCTTATGGTCATGAAATAAGACCTAAAACTATTTCTAATTGGCTAAGAGCTCATCTTCCTTAGACATAAGGAAAAATGTTCATGACCGAAGAACAAGAGGAATCTGAGAGGAATGAAAGTCATCCCCCTTATAAATCACCAGCGGATCATTTTAGGTGGCATGGTTTTCCTTAAATAATAATGACGAGTCAGCGGACATTCATGGATACTAGCCAATGATAATTGTGCTTAATATTAATTACCAATTAAAATGTTATAGTTTTTATTTTTTTTAAAAGATTAATTAATTAAATTTAATGGTAACCATCATGTTATTGTCGTGTACAACCATTGTTATTGCCCTGTACAACCATTGTTAAAAGATAAAAGTGTTGTATCGTATTCTCATGATAATCATATTATTATGTTGATATGGCATGTATGACAACAATGGTTAAAGGATAAAAATGTTGTAGTGTATTCTCATTCATGTGTTTTATCAATGTGCTTGCTTTGTGGATATGTTGATAGTGTAAATTCTAACCTTGTACAATATCTACTACAAACAGATATTCAGAAAAGAACAGAAAAGATACAATGGCAAATACAAACATTACACAGAGATTTTTCCCCTGGAAACCCAAACCGGGAAAACCAACATATTCTATATTCATTCATTGTGTTATAATGTTTACAATACAAAATACATATAGGAGCCAGCAGCATCCAAAACCCTAATCCAATAACCTGGATTAGTCCAAAACCCTAATTCCTTAACCGGAAATAGAAAACCATCGGCAAAGAAACCATGTGCCAAAAAACCACCTAAATATAATGCGGTCCCGATGCGAATTTTTTTTTTTCGGATGCGCTGCCCCTGAATCCCCGTGCGGGGGGCTACGCCCCCCTACAGCCCCCCCTCTAACCCCCCATGTGCGCTCGACACAAACGCTCAGACACTACTACTCGTGCAAAGAATATAACACATACCCAACAGATAGAAGTAGTGAGTGAGGAAAAGCATGTCAAAATATATGGATATATGATGTGAATTATATAAAAGAAATGGGATTCGTTGTTACATTAGGTGTTTCGACGAACCCATGTTGTAGCATAAGTTGTCAAGGTGGTTATTTTGGAGATTATATGGATGTTAAATAGGGAGATTACACTAAGGATCTTTTCAAAGGGGGATTCATATTTGAGGATATTTCACTTCCTAGGGGAAAGCAAGGTTAATGGGTAGTGTGAAGGTGTATAAGGGGTGTGAAAGGAATTATATCATAATCACCCATAATCTTTTCCATTTATTAGAAGGGACAATGATAGGTAATAAGTATGAAGAGGATCATTTTGTTAGTCCTTCTATGCAAGCAGTTAAAACCTTGGATGGATTGTTGGATGAAATGATAGATGGTAAGTCTTGAGCCTTCTCCTTGAACATGCTAAAAACCATTTTGTATATTTGATAGAGAATATGATGAAGGTATAAAACAACAAAACTATTCCACCACCAGACTTATTGTTCCTTAATCTCGATAACTTGGACTATAAGGAGATGGAAGGGAATGCCAGGGAAGATTTAGCATGCAGTGGTGAATTGGAATGGATCAAAAGGACTGATATTTATTCTCTTAGAACCCTAGGAAAAGGAACAATGGTAGATGACATAAAGAAGCATCATCCATTGAAGATAACTCCAAGGAAAATAGGGTTGACGTGTGTAAATTAGAGGAGGTTTAAGGTTAAATTAGTTTTAGGGGAAGATATTAAGATGCACTAGGTCATGGAAATGGTGAACCAAGATCTAACATGAAGATTTTTTTGGTAGGCCAATCTTTGAGAATAATTTAGGGGTATGGTTGGAGGTGGAATGGAAACCACAAATTAGACACATCCCATAATTTCACATGTTAGTTAAAAGATGGCTTGCATTCATCTTTAAATATGAGGAGGACACACTCAATATATTGGGAAGGTGATGGTTATGGGGTTATACACCTATAGCGTTGAAGTATTGGAGTCCATACTTTGACCCTCAAACAAAGTGATCAAAAATGGAGAGGGTTAGGGTAGATATGTTGAGTTTACCAATTGAATTTTGGTCATTGGCCATGTTCAAGGTAATAGGTAATAACATTGGGACTTTTCTTGAAGAAAATGAGAACTATCTAAAGACAAATTCTCATACCATAGCTCATATTCTAGTTAAGGTGTATTTGAAGGAGGGGCTAGTGGAGGATATGGGCTAGAGGTTCAAGATAGGAACTATATTCGATTGGCATCGACTATGTTGGTATCCCCTTTCATTGTGCCCAATGTCATATATAGAGTCATCTAGCCAATGATTTTGTTCTCAAGTTTACAAGAAGAGATGTAGGAGGTAAAATTCTAAGCTCTATAACAATGTGGGGGGTTTGTTAACATATAGATAATTGGAAAGGGAGGAAAACATTGAAGGCGATAAGGGAGAGGGAAAGAAAATAATGATGGATATGCTAAAAGGTGTCAAAAGTTTTGACCTAGAAGCCCCAAGGTTTCATCAATTGGTGGAAGAGGGAAAGGAAGAGCATAATTCATGAAGTCCCTAACCTCTATCAAAGATGGATGTTGGCTACTGTATGGAGGAGTTATCTCCAAAAGATATACTTAAGACCTAGGCTTCTCATATCTTAGCTAAGTCAAATATAGGTACTACAAACTCTGTGAATATTGAAGTGGCATCTCGATACTTAAATCTTGAATTATTATCAGAGTTAGGGGTAAATAAGGTTTTATCTACTTTAGATTGCAATATAGAAAATAGATTCAAAGTGGGGTTGGGTCAAACATCTTCACGGCTAGAGACCTCATGGGGGCTAGGCTCTAAAGCAATGGGTTTAGATAAACCCCTATCCAACAAAGATAATATTGGGGAAAGATGGACCTAAAACCATCCATAGAGATAAAAGCCTCTTGCCAATCATTTCAATGCAAATACCCCTTGAGATCTAGATATGAAACAATAGTTATGATTGAAAAATATTATTTAGGAGGTTTAGTTATGGATGGTATAAAGGAGGGCCCTAATTTTGGAAACAGAAGGGAATCTCACTTAACCCTAGCTAAGAACAAAGGCCATAGAAAAATTCAACAAGGAAAACAACATACATTAAAAAGGTCCCTTAGAAAAGGGCATTCCCCTCAAAATGTTACCCTGTGATCATCATGTCTTTTGATGCTAGAGGTTAGGGAAATCCATAAAAAACACATGCTCTAAGTAGGTTAGTTGATTTGCATAACCTTGATGGTGTTTTAATTCAATATTCCATTAGGGAAGGGATTAAAATTGTAAATGAGTTATCTAAATTTTTTAAGGATTGAGAATTTCTTACTAAGGACTTCATAGGGAGATCAAGAGGGCTATTAACTAGATGGAAAAATATATCAATGAGACTAATCATCTATTTGAAACTTTGATTCAGGTATAAGATCAACAATGCTCTTCTCATTAGGGAAACTTTGAGGTCTTAAATGGATCTCGAAAAAACAAAAATGTACTACCAAAATCAACTTTAAAAGAACCAATCACATTTTAGAAGATAAAATCATTCATCATGGTTGATTTGACATTGTTACATTAGAAATGCTTATTTGTTACATTAGAAATGGTGAATGAAAACCCATAATTAATTGTGATAGTATTTTAAGTAAAATACTCATGTAAAAAAAATATAATAAATTACTTTTATAAATAATATAAATATAGTCATAAAGTAAAATACTTATAAATCATTACTTTTAAATATATATATGTACTCATCTCAATTCATATATTAATCACACT
Source organism: Picea engelmannii (assembly GCA_009831015.1). Taxonomy (NCBI): domain Eukaryota; kingdom Viridiplantae; phylum Streptophyta; class Pinopsida; order Pinales; family Pinaceae; genus Picea; species Picea engelmannii. Next base: position 1,783,972 of record ML778797.1, on the reverse strand, counting down.
TTATATTTAAGATTCAATATATATATATATATATATATATATATATATATATATATATATATATAAATAAAAATAAAAATAAAAATAAAAATAAAAGTAAAAGTAAAAGTAAAAATAAAAATAAAAGTAAAAGTAAAAGTAAAAGTAAAAGTACTCATCTCAATTCATATATTAATCACACTTTATATTTAAGATTCACAAAATAAATAAGTAGATTCATATTCATGTATTAATTACACTTTATATTCCAAATTCAAAACATGAATACTTATTAGTCTTAGTTTTATATTTTATACTAGTCTTAATCTTATATTAGCCTTATTTTTATTGTTACGTGTTGGTCATATTACTATTACATATTACTTTTACACATTAGTTTTGTTTCCAAATTCAAAACATGAATACTTATTAGTCTTAGTTTTATATTTTATACTAGTCTTAATCTTATATTAGTCTTATTTTTATTGTTATGTGTTGGTCATATTATTATTACATATTACTTTTACACATTAGTTTTGTTCTTATGTATTAGTCTTATTATTCTTAAATATTAGTCGTTTTTTTAATGTATTAGTTTTATTAGTCTTGTGTGTTTTATACTTGTCGGGGGAATGGTATATAGCAATCGATGTGTTCATTGACGTCATATTAATCAATGGTTGACCAAAAATTTAAGACGTTTTTCTAAGGCAAAATATTAGGGGAACTTTGAGATCTTTTTTTTCCACGTTGGTTGGAAACCCACTCCAGATACTTCCCCACATAGTGGCTGATATGGGAGTGATAAAGCTTCGCAGCCCCAAGGGACACATGTTTCGAACTCGTGACCTCTCTCCAAATTGGAAGAGTGTGCACACGTCTTAACCAATTATGCTATCCCATGGGACTTTGGAACTTTGAGATCTTAAATGGGTCTGGAAACAAAACAAAATGTACTACCAAAATCAACTTTAAAAGAACCAATCACATTTTAGAAGATGAAATCATTCCTCATGGTTGATTTGACATTATTACATTATAAATGTTTATTTGTTACATTAAAAATGGTGAATGAAAACCCATAATTAATTGTGATAATGTTTTAAATAAAATACTCGTGATAAAAAAAAATACCGATAAATTACTTTTGAAAATAATATAAATATAATCATAAAATAANTATATATATATATATATATATATATATATATATATATATATATATATATATATATATATATATATATATCTCAATTCATATATTAATCACACTTTATATTCAAGATTAAAAAAATAAATAAGTGGGTTCATATTCATGTATTAATTACACTTTATATTCCAAATTCTAAACATGAATACTTATTAGTCTTAGTCTTATATTTTATACTAGTCTTAGTCTTGTATTAGCCTTATTTCTATTGTTACGTGTTGGTCATATTACTCTTACACATTAGTCTTATTCTTATGTATTAGTCTTATTATTTTTAAATATTAGTTGTATTTTTATGTATTAGTTTTATTAGTCTTGTGTGTTATTATACTTGCCATGGGAATGGTATATAGCAATCGATGTGCTCATTGACATCATATTAATCATTGATTGACAAAAAAATTTAAGAAGTTTTTTAAAGCAAAACATTACAAATAGATTTTCTTTATTTTTTAAAAATTATTTAATTGTGTTTTACAAGGATGCGATTGGTTTTGGAAATGAACCCATTATTGCGAAATGGACGACGGGTCATAAATGCAAAAATGAAAAGATTGGTTATGGAAATGAGATATGCAGATCATAAATGCAAAGATTTCCCATGGAGATATGGGGCGCATTCAGTAGCTTGGCAACCTTACTGGCATATGCGCTCTTCTCCACGCCGGGACTGCCGATGAAAACCCACTAAAATCCCCTGCCAATCATCTGACCGTCGACTTCTGCTGCCATGACTGATGATGGATGATCATTCTTCTAGTACTCGTTCTCGTCGTATACCAAAGAAGCATCCACCCCGTACCTTCGCAAAGGCGTCACTGCAATGCCAGGATTCAACATCTTATGCCAGCGGAGACAACCGATTCAAGCCATACTCCTTAAACCTCACTCCAACTTTGAGAGAGATGGAGGTTTATGGTTGAATGAATAAGTCGGGTTGCATTTAAGAGGGAGACATACTAGAGTTGTAAATAATGGAGGGGTTACGAACCTCGTTTTCACTTAACGCCACAAAAACCCAAATTCCATATCAAAGATTTAAGTAACATCAGCCACAACAATGACAGGTAATGATGCTATGCACACTGGTTCATATTAGTTTTATTTTTATATTAATATTTCGTATTAGTCTTATGTTATATATTATATATCAGTCTTATTAGTCCTTGTCGTAGGCGTAGAGGGACTATAGCGATCGATAAATCGTTGACTTCATATTAGTTTGTCCTTTGACCACAAATATTTCCATATTATCTATTGTTGGAACCAGGGAACTGAAAACATCGATTTTTATATAAAAAAAAGTATTATATTTGTCATGATATGATTGGACAAGGGATTGGAGGTCTTATTGCCGGCTTCGATATTCCCAATGTTATATATGTTGGCATATCCAAAGTATTTGATTGTATATGGTCTTTTTTGAATCATATATTTTGTTATGCATTCGTCGATGGTGGATTAATGCTAGCATTAATTCGAATGCTTATTTTAGAATTTTATGCTAGGTAAATTTATGGCAATGTTAGATATGGTGGCATATCCAAAGTTTGGCTTTCCAAAACATTCTGTGGTGTTCGAACTATTGTTACAAAAAATATAATTTTTCTTTTTGGGATACGCCAGAGTCCTGCCACATTGAATTTTTTTCTTAAATGTTTATAGTGCATTTTTGACAGACTTAAATGTTTACCTAATAGGCTTGGTAGTGTTGAATGGTTACTTAATAGGCTTGTTACAAGACATTTTCTTTTGTTTTTAAAATTTTTATGCTCCAATGGCGTTGTTGGTTCGGTGGTCCATGCTTGCTTTTTGCATGCCACTGATTTCTTATTTGCATGTTGTTGTTGTTCTTGCTTGCCTGTTCGTGTTGTTGCAGTTTGGATGTTTGGGTTTCTGCAATCGCAATTGGAACAACATCGTTCCTGGGGGGGGTTGTTGCTTGCTTCTTTCTTCGTTGTACGGTGTTTATTGTTGTTTGATTCGACTTTGCAGGGTACCGGTCCTGCGCCTGTAGTTGGGCCTTTTAGTGCTTCTTAGTTGGGTTCTTGTTTAGTGCTTTTTCTTGTTTGGGTAGGGTTTGAAAATGTTGGGATGCTGCATCTGCGGTTGGATCTTTGGTCACATTTTGTTTTGCACTGTAGTTTGCATAGAATACTATTAAGATAAAATAACAGACTAAAGAATTGCAGGCGGTGTAAATTGCATCTGTTACACATTGAAGCAAAGTTTGTTGGTCTCAAAATATATTTCATCGCTGCCGATGCTTTTTACATGGATTCTGTGTTACTATGGTTTTGTAGTTATGAAAATGGCTTTTGTTGTGTGGGAGATATAGTTTTTCTCTCCCTTTTACTTTCCTATTGTAAACTGCGTTTGACTCTAGTTTTTCGCGTTTATGTGGTCATTCCGAGCGATCGTCGTTCAGTTGCATAGTTGGCCACTTTTATGGATGCAGTTTCACAAATAGGTTCTATCGGACTATGATAGGTCGTGTTCAGTGTATACATTAGCTTTCCCGAATTAGTTTTCTTTAAAAGAATCATGGGTAGAAGAGAATGCAATTTATGAAATTATAGGTTTCTTGGACAGTGGAGCCGTCATCCCATACTTAGCCAGTTTTTGCATCACAGGTTGATGGGGTAGGCAGCTGAAAATTGACAATCGGAGAGTTCCACGATATACAAATTGAAAATCGGCCAGCAGCGAGAGTTTCGTGATCATTCTGACCAACTGCAGTTGGGTTCCATACTTAGCTAGTATTATGGATGTGCTTTCGTGGATAGGTTGTATCGAACTATGGTGTATACATTAGCATTTCCGAATTAGTTTTCTTTAACAGTAGGGCTCCTGGACAAAAAACATTGAAATTTTTCAAATTATAGGTTTCCTGGACAACATTGATTAAACATAGGAAATATGTAATTTTATAGAGTAGATATATACATCTTGCACGGAGCCATCATCCCATACTTAATCAGTGTTTGCAACGCGTGTTGTCAGGGTAGGCGGCTGAAAATTGACAATCAGAGACTTTGGCGATATAGAAATTGACAATCGGACTTGCGAACTATTTGAATTTGAAGGCCGTCATGTCCAAAAAAGTTAACATGGTTGAAATAGTTTACTTTACGTTCGTTTTACATAACCCGGTGGACAAAAAACACACAAAAAAAATAGTGAGCATTTTTTGGATCGTGGGTTCTTGGGATGGTGGGCTCTAGGTTCAGTCCCTGTTGTTTTGTGTCCTACAAATAGCACAGACAGTTCTGCGATATACAAAATGAAAATCAGGCTTGCGCACTATTTGAATTTCAAGGGCTCCTGCAAAACAACTATCATTCTCGAATTACTTTTCTTTGCATATGTTTTACATACGCTCGTGAATAAAAACAAAACAATAGTAGTAAAGTTTGTTACATAGGGCTCCATCCCTGCTACCTTCTGCACTTCCCAATACACATTAAATATTCTTTGAAAAGTTAGAACCAAGCAGACAGGTTTGAAAAGATGGGATTTAATAACTGGAAAGCTCGAGGACATCTCCAATTAAAATGAATAGATAGGCAAATATTATGGGATCTGGTAATTTGTTTTTGCCTGCATTTTAAATTTGTGAAATTATTTTTTATTTTTGTTTTCCTTGTGCAGTTTTAGTTTTCTTCAAAGCTTCAACATAGTTCACGAACGTGTCGGCGACAGAGACCTTGATGTCATGTCCCTCTTTAATATTGTGCATTTTGAAATGATGGGCTTTAATAACTGGAGGACATCTCCCATTAAAATGAATAGACAGGTGAATATTATGGGATCTGGTAATTTCTTTTTGCCTTCATTTTGAATTTGCAAAATACTTTTTATTTTATTTTTTGCTTGTGCAGTTTTAGTTTTCTTAAAATCTCTAGCAAAGTTCACGAACGTGTCACCCACAAAGGCCTTGACGTCATGTCCCTCTTTAATATTGTGCATATCTTAGATGTTAGATTTCAAAATATGCTCGGATATGGGAATTTTAATACGTGCTGGTAGTCACTATTGAGCGTACATATTCAAAAAGATTGGCATTAATAAGTGAAAATATCAAGAACATTTGTCATTAAAACGAATCAACACAAAATCTATGGTAGACCATCCAGCCTTGCTTTTAAATACTTATTTCGATTTCTCTCTATGATCAAAGAGTTGCTCTTTAGGGTGCCTTCATTCTAATGTTCCTGGTCATGCACATGTAAGACAACTTAGAGATGTGATTGATGAGCAGATGAAAGAATAGGGCCTGGTTTTATGTGACATGAGCTTTGAGTAAAAACAAAACTCTGTTATAGAAAGAGAAACTCAGAGAGGACAAAAAAAATAGAACAAGTATGTTCTGGTTGGTGTTCTCCCAGTGTTCGATGCTTTGGTTCGTTAAAAATGTTGGATGGAGATTGGTTGGTTGAACTTCTTTGTTTTATTGCTGGGAATTGTAATGGATTTTGAGGTCGGGTGCAAAATAGTTCTTCATTTAAGTATATAGCTTCTTCCAAAAACACAGATTTGGCAACTGTATCGAGTTGTACAGATTGCACAAGTATTTGTCTACCTCGAAGGCGGGTAGCAGAAACTGTATGGGTGGATAAAATGACATATTATCACTGCAAAAGTTTTTATTTCATAGTATGATGACCTGCATGTGGGTCTGGTAGCCGACTTGACAGAAAGCTATGTTCTTTGTGAAAGTTTGTTCGGTTTCCTCTGGATGTAGTTGCAGACTCTACATATTTGGCATCACCTTTGAACATTCCAGACCTTTCTGTGGGCCACCATATCTCCATGGCTATGAAGAAAGATATATTTTGATGCCATCTGCAGCATTTGATACACTTGCCAGACCTATTCTGGTGCATTCTGCAGCATTTGATGCACTTGCCACACCTCTACTGCCCGAAGAAGTTATGTACCTCAACAGAGTTGCTTTTTGCATCTGGGTTGGACGTTCCTTCCAATTTACTGTAATACAACAAAGAATTTCCACATACAAATCCTCAGGCAGGCTTCTCAACCAAACAGACGATCGAATATAGGGAGAATACCAGTCACTACGTACTTGAATTATTTTCCGCTGCTTTAGCTGTTGTGACATAGAACGACTCTTTCCACTTTGAAATCGGCCTGAATGGCATTTGTAAGTTGTCTCGAATGTCAAGGATCAAGAACATTGCAAGCAAAGCACCTTAAACCCCAACTTATCGACAACAGAGGGAAATTAATACTTGACAAAGAATGGAATGTTGAATAAACAGGCATTGCAAGAAGGCCATATCTGGAAGAGAGAAGATATTCAAAAAAGTGAGATAGATGTACTTGGCAGCACCGATGAAGTACAAAACTGTGAAGAAGCTTCATCAATGTACATATTTTAAATTGGTCGATGACAGGCAAAATCACAATCGTTGTCGAAAATAACCTCAGTTGTATTTTGTAACCCACCTTATTTGAATATAGAATAATTTCGGTTTATTTTTTAACAGTATTTTCCAATTTCTGGTATTTGTTTTAATTGTATTTTCTACCTTCTTCCCCTGTGTGGTTAAACATGAAACACAAGGTTTTGCTTCTGCTACCCAGTACTTCAATCTAAATAAAACCTGTCCTGTTCTTTGTTTACATTTTACATGTAAGAATATTTTTTCATAGGCCATACTTATGTGGCAGCGGCCTTGTATTTAAAGAAATAAATTGGAGGACTTGTCCTGCTCCCATTCTTCGGGTTTTGTGAATAGAATTAATAATGAGTAACGACAAGGAAATTGAACTATTGACACAATGTTCTTGTGAAGTTTGTTGGATATATTGCAGCTTCTTCTATTTGATAATATCCGTGCATATACACTAATATCAATAGTATCAGAATAAATACAAAAAAACTTCCTCTTCGGCAAATCTTAGGCAATTATGTTTGGGTTTGTGGTATTAAACAACTATGTCCATTGTTCTGTCATATACATCTTCCAGCCTAAGAACTTCCGTAATCTACAATTTATGCTTTAATTACTTAAAAGTCACACCAAATTTTGATTGCATTTAATTTAATTTAGATATTGATGTTTATGGAGAGTTGGCGTTTGCTGATCTCATTGCAACGAATACAAAATGAATAGATAATAAGGAGTTTATGTCGTTGAGACCACAATGCAAATCCATGTTTCTTGTTGCGCTATGTACATGTTGCAGTCAAAATTTTTGAGGTTCCAGCAAAATTTGCAAGTTGAAAAGCATCTTGCAGATTGAGAGATCATTTGCATTTGAAACAACCAATCCATTAATATATATTACTATGAATACTATTTAGATAAATATGAAAACTTTGTTCATTGATAGATGCTCGTATGAAAAATATTGAAATAGATATCATAACTTTGTCTTGGCCAATACTTGCCCAGTTATCTAGGCACTAGGCCCCGAGTTCACGGTAACCAGCACCTATGTCCCCTGTTTCGTCATTTACGTGTTGCAGCGAAACAACATCAGTGATTTGTTTCTTTCCATACTTGGCCAATTTTATGCCCGCCGTTGCGAGGTCAACGCTTGCAAATCCAGCTACTTATCGTTCCACAATATACATCTTGCACTGAAAATATTCGTGATCTACAATTTCACTGTGGGTTCCTCGTACACATTGACTTTGTTCAAAGTATCTGTTGCTGCTTTCCATCTCTCGCAACTTCGCATCCTTCCTGATATACATCAACAATGCTCTTACTAGTGACAAGTGGACAAAGTGGTACGAAATATACCTCCGTCATCTGCAATTCATGCTTCAACATCTTCATCTATATCCTCGCACGATGGATCCCACTGAGCGTTGTTCCTTTCCATACTTACCCAATTTTATGCCCGTCGCTGCGAGGCCAGTGCTTGCGAATCCTGATGTTCTTCTGCGAGATACTTGGTTCTTTTTCCCTTCTCTTGTTCCTGTATATTATCTAGAATTCCACTGCCAACACCTCCATCCTTATCCCCTTATTTTCTTCCCATGTATTATGGGAATATAAAATATGGACACGATATTCTATAAAGCACGCACAAATTTTGCATTCCATACCTAGCGACATTTTCGATCGCGGGTTCTCGGGCACGCATGTGAGCTCAAAAATGGGGCTCCATTGTTTCGTAGCCTACAAATAGCACCCAGATTTCTGTGATATACAAATTGATAAGAGAATCTGCGGACTGGCTGAGTCAACATTGCACTTCTATTGTTCTGTGTCCTCCAAACAACACTCCCAGTTCCGTGATATAGAAATTGACACACGGAATGCAGAAATGGCGGAGAGCAGATTGCCATTGTTTACGAATGCCAATCCTTGTGAAGTATCTAACAGTATCTAAAAATTTATTTAGAATACTAAATTAGCACTTATTAGTGACAACTGGACACAGAGGTATGAAATAGTTGGAATTGCAGTCTCCGCAATATACAAATTGACTACCGGACATCGTCCGCTCTTCCATCTTACAGATTATGCATTCAAATGTTCGAAGCAATACAATTAGAAGGTTCAGGCCTCGCCTCCTCTGCAGATACCTTCTTAGCCTGTTTTGGATCCTCCTTTTGGAGGGTTCACAAAATATGCGACTCTAGCGTTGGCAGGTTGGAATATCTTTATTTCCATCTATACAATTAGACGGCAGATTCGACCGACCGCTGTTGCTTTTGATACTTGGCCAATTTTATATCTGCGGTTTCACGTTGGGACCAATTTTAGTTCCATCTATATCCTCACATGGAGAATTGAACCGACAGCTGTTCCTTTTCATACCTACCGACATTTCTGATCACGGGTTCTCGGGCGGGCAGGCTCAAAATTGGCCCTCCATTGTTGTGTGTGTTACAAATAGCACCCAAAATTCCGCGATATACAAATTGAGAAGAGGAGCTATGGACTGGCTGACTTGACATTGCACTTCTATTGTTTCGTGTCCTCCAAATAGTCCTTAAAGTTCTGCGATATACAAATTCACACACAGAATGCAAGGCTAGCGGGGTGGAGATTGCCTTTGTTTACGGATACTAATCCTTATAAAGTATTTAACAGAATCTAAAATATTATTTTCAATACTAAATTACCTCTTAGTACTGACAACTGGACACAGGTGCGGGTCTGACATCATTCGCTCTTCCGTGTTACAAATTATGCATTCAAATTATTTACTCTGGTCCTCCATAATATACAAATTGACTACTGGGTTCACATCTTGTATTCAAAATTTCCCTGATCTACAATTCCACCGTCGAATCCTTTCTCCTTTTTCCTTTTTCTTCTTCCCCTGTATTATGGCTCTCATTATCTCCATGTATATAATCACACCTTAGGCAATTTTATGTCCATGGTTGTTGGGTTGGAAATCTACAATTCTATCACGTGCTCCTCGAACTCTCAAGCTTCACTGTACCACGGTTGACAAATGTGCTTCCTAATATACATTTGCTATGCTCTTACTAATGACTCTTACAAGTGACAGCTGCACACAACAATACGAAATTTTTTGCATCCAGCCATTCGCAACATAGAAATTGACTACCGGGTTCCGACATTGTCCCCTCTTCCATGTTACAGATTGTGAATTCAAATGTTCCAAATAATACAATTTGACCATCCGGACCTCTCACCATATTTTGGATCCTCCTGTTCCCGGATTCACAAAATCTCAAATTCTTAGTCAGTGTTTCAGGTTAGCGCATTTGAAGTCTGCTGCTTCTTCTTCCCTGATATGCATATTGCACTCAAAATTTTCATGATTTACATTTCCACTGCGGACTCGTTGGTCCTTTTTCCCTTTTCTTCTTCCCTTGTATTATCACTTTTTGGTTATATACATAGTCACCTTTCTATAAACATGGGTTCCAGCATTGGCGGGTTGAGATATCTTTATCTCTATCTATATAATCACACGACTCCTCCGACTGACCGCTATTTCTCTCCATACTTAGCCAATTTTATTGCCACGGTTGGCGGGTTATGCGTATTGCAATCAAAAAGTTCTGAGACATACAATTTGACCCTGGCGCCCTCACCTTTAATAGTTGTACCTTGCAACCCTATTTTGTAGCGGTTTTTTTCCCCTGCCTGCGACCTCCGTACTTTCTTTCTATGCACTTAGAAACCTTTGATGCTAACAGGTCACCATGCAGGAACCGTCAACATTGTCATTAATGGGTGAAAAAATTGAGGAGATATCCCATTATTACGCATTAAATCAAGATGTGCGAAAACTTCTTTTGTCCCTTCCGATTGTTCATCTCCAAATGCGTCGTCGTGTTGGGCCGCTCAAGAAATCTGCAATGCTTAATCGCTCATTGCAATATCCACCATGTTCGCATTTCTATATATGCAATGAGTAGTGTTTAATGTTAACAACGCATCATTCAATAGTCATCTATATTGTCATTAATCAACGAAAGTCTCGAGGATATCTCCCATTCACACGCTTTCGACCAAAATTTGCGTAGGGTTATATTAGCCCTTCCAACCTTTCATTTCATTCATCGTCTAGAAAAAATAAATGTCTTTGTAGACCTATGGCAGTGGGTCGACAACGGTTTTGTGGAGATACAGTAAATATGTTCGCAGAAGAGGACTAAAGGTTCCAGTGGTCTAGGGCATACTTTTACTATTCATCTCGTTTTGCCCAGAACGAAGTGATTTGGACCTCTGGAATTGCTCGTGCAGGTTGTGTCCCTAAGGTTTTTGACTGTAAGGAGGTGGTCTCTTGGTGCGTCAAAAAATATATTCCAGGCCAAATAATTATTCCACTGCGCGACCATTCTCCTGTTTCTTTGTCACCTCATCTCTTCCGCGAGATGTTGAAATTGCCGAAAACAACATTAACGTTTAGAGGACAAGACTGCAAGAAGTTTCTAGAAAAACATCATAACGGGTTGGAAATCTTAGCTGACTTCCTCAAAGATCCGACAACAGTTTCTGAAGATATCACAAGGCTCCAGGTAAGTTCCTTTAGAAATCCATTCAGGAAAATTGCTTGGTTGTTTACAAGAATAACGAGACAGGCATCCACAACAAGCATTTACCATATAATTATCTATATTTTGTATTTCACAGTCAAGGAACAATACATTTTTGATTGGGGAAAGCTAATCTCCATTGAACTCTGTTCCCAGTTGTCACGATTCAAAGAATTGAATAAATTTTATATGTCATCCTACTTGATTTTCGCAATTGTGTATTGCTGCCCGTTTCCAAAACTTTCTCTTTCCAATAAAATAAACTGTGGATTTAACCCAGTAACATTCTGGCACGACGCCCTGTGGAGACACAAGGCCTCCCATTGTTTTTATGAAGTTTTTAATGGCTTTGTCTAAGTTTTCAAAGATTTACTATTAGGCAAGGATGCTCTGCAAATGTTTGGCCACGCAAGCAAGTTTTTGAACAAGAAGGGCACACTTGAGCAAAAGGAAAATCACAGTCTCCTCATGGTCTTTGGGTCTAAGGAAAATCCTGCCTTCCTTCCTTGCCACATCATGGACAAGATGTTTGTTGCAGAAATAACAAGGCAATACAACCACTGGTTGCATTTTTTCCATGACAAGAAAAAAAAATAGTTCATTCCTCTGCCCTGGAAAGTCGGAGACTTCGTGTGAAGAAACATCAACAAGATTGACGAGTTTGCCACCCATTTCAAGAAATTGAACCTAACATATGCTGAAAGGCTAAAAGGGTTCGACCCCAATGCCATTTTTGGAGAACATTTACTGGGTCTTGGCTTTAACACCTCTTTTATCCATAGACACCTAACCCAAGACAGGGACAATGTCGACAACAATCCTGCTTCTGCCCATTGCGATGGAGAGACATTGCAAAGTGCAACTGAATTGTACAGACAACATGGTAAAGTATCCGGTGAGAAGAGTACCCAGTCCCCCGCCAGCACTCCCAAGAGCACGACACCACGGAGCGTCGCTTCGACGGTCCATCCCAGCAAGAAAGAAACCCATTAATCTTCGAACGGAGGAGGAGATAAGAACCCTTCTCGCATAAATATTGATAGTTCTCACAAAGTTCCGCTGACAAAGAAGAGAAAAAACAATGCAGGCCACGCGGAGGAACTCGAAATTGACAGTGGAAAACTACAAATTGAAATTGAAGCTGAGCAGATGCAAAAAATTGGGTCATCCGCGGTGGACATACCTGACACCGAATTTTTTGACATAGATGAATCCTTCGTTATCCAGAGCGCTATTTTTTACAACCAATCTAAAAGTATGGTCATTGAAAAGAGAGATGTAACAAACAAGAAAGACAAATCTCGAACAGAGATTGACTTTAGCCAAATGACCCCGTCCAAAATCTACTCGTTTCACCAGGTAACTGGTGACATTCTTCATGATTCCATTGGAGGAATGGAGACGAATTATGCCAATCTAAAACACCGCCTCAACGAATTTGAACAAGATTTCATTACAACGCTATAATTTGCTAGTCCTTTGGAAAAAATCGTTCCTTATACCACTGCAGTGAAGATGAAAGTATCCTCTACCCTCCTTGCATTCTCTAGAGCCCTTATAGAGAAAAACATAAAAAAAAAATGTGGCTAGTTACTGAAGCCTGGGAAACATCGTAAAATGTAGTTTCCTTCAGAAAGAAGGCCAATGATTTTCTTGAACATTTGGAGGCGAATTTAAAAAATGAACAACTTTTCTGTCATCAGGTGCTGGACGCTTTTGCCAACTATGCCCTGAACACATCAGAACTAAAAAGAAGACAGGAGAAAATCCCCTCCACAAAGCGCACCAAAAAAGTAAAAGCATGCTGACAAAAAAAATTTGAGAACCTGCACCTCATTGTCAAATCATGTAAACAAGTCATATCAAAAAAGTAAAATTTATTCACAAGCCTGCTCCAGATGGGCTTAGCCAGAACTACCAACGAGGTTCAAGATCCAAACTTAATTCTCAAATCCTTGTCAGTCACCAAAGAAGCGTTCCAGGAACAAGTTGATATTTTAAAGGGGTTTTCTTTCGAAAAGTTTTACGGCATACTTGAACATCGTCTAGATGAGCACGAGTGCTGGGTACTAGACTATGCCTCACATAATGAAGAAATTGAACAGAGTCTGCATAATATTTCAATGGATCTAAGTAAATTAGAAAATGACCTTTACGACATAGAGATCCGGGATGAAATCAACACAGCCCCCATGAAAAGCTACATCGAAGAATGGCTCCAACTCAGAATGGAAAGCCTCGTCCAGGAAGGGAAACAACCGATCAACAGGAGTCCACTGCACATCAACGACAACAACAAAAACACATCGGCTTCATAGTAAGTCTGTACTGCCATCTTGTTTTGTTTATCATTCCAGTTTAATTCTATGCTGTCATCTTCTTTTCTTTATCAATCCACTTATGTCCTCTTTAAATAGAAAACTGTAACCAAAGACTCATAAGTTCCAATTTCTTCTTTTCAGGTCTTCCTCTCTACCATCGCACACTTCTTTCGACGTTCCTAATTCTTGTACTTATTTTTTTTTATGGTCTGCAAGAGCCCCAATCCTAGTCTATATGACAAATGCATTTAAAGTTCCACAAACATGTAACAGACATTATTAATTTTTGTTAAATTTCAAAGAAAACTGATTCGAAAATGTCCTTATTGTATACTAAACTTTGGTTTCTAGGAACCTTCTTGTTTGTTCCAAAGAAAACTAATTCAGATATGCTACATTTCTTGTCTCCTATTGTATGCTAATTTTTGGGTCTTCAACGATGTTGATGGTTTAAATGTTGATATAATTTCCTGATATATGTAATAACCATTATTTATTTTGTAATAAGTTTCTATAGTTCGCAAGCCCGCTTCTCAATTTGTATATCGCGGAACTGTCGATGGTTTTTGTAGGACACGGAACAACAGAGGCTTATTTTTTAAACCGCTAGCCCGACAACCTGTGATCCAAAGACTCGCTAATTATGGAATGAGTAGTCTGTCCATGCTCTATAAAACATGTACAAAGAAAACTAATTCGGCAATGCTATATCTTTTTTTTCAAAAAAAAAGCCTTAGTTTTAAAGCAAAGTAATTTGGTGCAACAGATGTTATTACTATTCTATTATATAATAGACATTATTAATTTGTGGTAAATTTCTATTGAAATTCAAATGTCCAAACCTTTCGTGCCATATCCTACTACTTTCATTAGCATGAGTAAGCAGTAAAGCCGAATCAGGTTCAATGAATTCAGAAAATGTATACAATCTAGACCGATGGTTTACCTCACCGGTAGCAACCCTGGAGTTGGTTTGCATGCCGTAGATGTCCACAAAATTTGGTGTGAAGATGAATTTCTTTTCAGTGCCGGAATTCGTCATCTGATACACAAAGAGAAGGTTGACAAAAAGCTTGGGAACATGCAACACGTTCTCGAAGCTTCCGTTGGTGAGTTCAATCCTTCCTTTGCCGATGACTTCGACAAAAGAGTTGTCCCACATCAGAATAGGAGGATCTTTGCATGCATCCAACGAAGAATATACTACTTATGAGGCAGCAATGTGATGTGATGCTCCTGAGTCTATGATCCAAACATCAGGAGAGAAGTTGATGGCAATCAAGGCATGGCTAGAATTTCCTTTCTTGGAATTCAGATCTTCTGGCTTCTTCTTCTTTGCACCCTTGGGGATAAGATCTCCAAGGTTGTTTTGGTGAAGTATCTGAGACATTAGATCTATTTTTTTTGCATGCATGCAAATTCCGAATGGAATCCTTTGTGATAGTATGTGCATTTCTCTCCTTTTCTTCCGTTTTCTCCTTTGGATTCGGAGGCATCGATGAAGGGTTTTTTGTACCCTTCCTTCTTCGTATGTGCATGAGATTTCTGCTTATATTTATCTTTAGATTTCTGATATTTGTGGCTGCCATCATGCACAGTAAGTGCATGTGCCCTTGGGCCTTTGATTGCACCCATGTTGATGAGTTTGGTTTTCTCTTGTGTCAGGGATTCGATAAAGTCCTCAAGAGAAGGCATGTTCTAGGTGGCTCCAGAGGTGAATCTGACAGTATGGAATGTGGATACGAATACTGAGAATTTAGGACCAAGCTTGGAGAGAATGGTGAGAACCATTTGTTTCTCCTCCTTCGATTTATCAACCCCACAAGCTTTGAGTTGCAACAGTAAATCCTTGAATTTTGTAAAGAAATCTTGGATATTCTTGAAGATTTTTGGATCCAATGTGAGCAGCTCCACCTCCATCATGTGTCCCCTCATCTCATCCTGCTTTCCAAATATCCCTTCCAAGATGGTCCAGGCTTCATTGGGAGTCTTACAGGAAGATGTATGAAAAAGGAGATCGGGTGAAATAAGACTACAAATTGTTCCGAGTGCCTCATCCATGCGATTTAAGTACTTGGATTTTTCTATGGCTGATGTCGGCTCTGTATCTGTACTCATGGTTAACCTATACAACCCTCTGGATCGAATATGTATGGCTATTTTATCCTTCCATGCAAAATAGTTGTAAGGTGTAAGAATGAATTCTTTTTGGATTTCCATCTTTCCGCTGTCTTCAATCTTTTGTACCTGCAAAAAAAATTGGTGTATCTTTTGCTTAGCAGTCCGTCAGCTCTGATACCATGTAAATGTGTTGAACCTACACAAAATATATCTATATAAATAATAATACACACCTTTGCAGAGAGAATTGGAGAAAGAAGAAGAAGGAGAGAAAGAATGGAAGAATTCTCATTAACCGTTGTGAATAATGAATAATTTACACATGATATACTCTGTATAACTCAATGAGTTCAACTTGAGGTGAACCAAGTCTCCATAGTGGTGGTCTAGAGTGATCTGGACACACACCAACAGTTACGGGAGTGAAATTCCACCTATTCTAGTCTCTCAGGCAGTTACGGGAGTGAACTGCCACGTAGTTGAGTTAACTAGTCAACTAGTCTTCAGTTAACTGACTAAAAAAAGAGTAGTGAGGAGTTAACTTAGGGAATCAAGGCTAATGCGACACTCTGGTGATGATACCAAGGCAAGGTCTAATTATCATGGTGATGATCCCAATGTTGCATGGTGATGATCCCAATGCAACATCTAAACTCAACTCAACTAGTCAAACTGAAGTGTCAACTGAAAGATAATATTTTCCAGGTGGAATATTCTCCCCTAAAATATAGGAGACTGGCTAATGACTAATTATGACTAATAAACAAATAAAAACCTTAGGAAAAAGAAATCCTAGGTGTGTGTGAAGTAACTCCAACAAATACAAGGGTGCACTGAATAAATAGGAATTGAGAGTTGTACTCATGTCTAGTAAGGGGCAGAGTTGCACTCATACATGATGGAATTGTATACTTAAATGCACTTTGCTAAATGAATTTTGTGAGTTCATGTATATATGATTTTGGCATGGAAATATTTATACTAATGGCTGCAATGTTGCTAACTCATGAAGTTGAGAACATTTCAGGAACTGTTAAACATTGCAACAGGAAAGTTGCAAGCCAGGTAGTCACACAAATAGAGACTATAGAAAATTTTATGTTCAGAAAATTGAAATAATAAACTTATTGTTATTAATTATGAACATTCATATGCATAGAATGATGAGTCATTCTATTTGGTTAAATTGTTTGGTAATTGTGTTTGAATTTCTAGGTGCAGGCAATTCTAAGATTATTGCATAAGGTGTTGTACATGTTGAATTATGATGTACATAAAATACTGACAATTTGTTGACTGTATGCAAGAGGAAGCATTACAGTAAAAATGATATGTAGTTTGGTGCATGTGGAAAACCACAAGGATGGATGCATTCATAATATGGCAACAACCAAGAGGAATTATGAAATAGAATTTCATGTTTTTGGGAAAATTTTGAATTCCCTTTTGAACTAATTGGAGTTCCTAAATGAATTCTTTTATGTTTTCTCATGATAACTGCATGTGGGTGATGCAGATGAGATGATGTTGATTAAAATTAGAATGTTGAATACAAAGAGTAGCTCGGGGAAGATTATTATTGGAAATCTCTGAGAATAGTTGGAACTCCGGGAGCCACGGTGCTCTGAGACTTCCTAAGTCGGCCTATTGCTGAAGCCCAAGGAAAGGGAGGTGTAGCCGCCGATGGACTGTGTGACAGTGAAGGTGTACACTCCTAGGGTGGGACAAGCATGTGGGGAATGATAGACCATTGGTTGGAGTGTTGTTGAGGTTTGAATGGTTGGAGTGCTGCTAAGGTTTGGTACCTTGGCCTAGACCATGTTGATGTGGAAGGTCTTCTCAAATCAAAAGATAAGTACAATTCTCTATTTATTGTATGATGTGTATGTTGTATACAGGTTATAATGTTATTAAAATTGTCTGTATCTATATCTATATCTATATCTATATCTATATCTCTCTATATATATACACGCTTGCATTGCCTGCATCCATGAAGGTACATAATGTGTTTCATATTTCATTGCTTAAGAAATATATATACCTAATGTTAATCATGTAATCGATTGGAATGTGATTCAGGTGGGGCAAGAAGGTGTCTTGCAAGTGCATGCAGTGCGCATATTGGACCGGAAGAGCAAACAGCTCCAGAAACGAACCATAGGTTTGGTAAAGGTCTGGTGGACCTGGTATGATCCTAAGGACATGACATGGAAGCATGAGGATGTTGTGCGGGTAGAATACCTGCATCTTTTTGAAGATTTAAGAAATCTTGTTGATGTTGTGTAAAGAGTTGCACTAAGGACAGTGCAAAAATAAGGGGAGGGGATTGTAATATCCCCTGGTAGTGCCCCAGTTTTATTATGAATTGTAATCATATTTATAGGCTAGTGATCCAAGTGTATATATGCTGGCAGGCTTATGTGTTTATTAGGCCGTAGAGCCTAAGTGTTAAAGGCTAGGAGCCTGATTTTGTATATGTAATTATGCAGATCATTAATAAAATATAAACATCACTGCGTGCAGACCAAACACGAATAAAGAGTGATGGGGGACTAAGCTTCCACAAGGTTAGGTAAGGGATGATGATAAGTGTGTGGGCCTAGGGGCTAAGCTAGGGGGTTTACCTCTAAAGGAGATAATAATTTATTATTAATTCCTAAAGGCTAAGGTGGACAATTGATGAGTGTTGTCCTAAGTTCCTGGAAAAGGGGAACAAATGAAAATGTAGTGCATGCAGCTCTAAGAAGACAAGTTTCGACCTGGGCACATGCATTAAAAGCTGATGAGTTGAGTTGTGTTGGGGGTTGGTTTGGTGGAGTCAGGCAATTCTCCATCCACTGTCTAACTGTGAACGGGGACATCCACCTTGGAATGAGTAACCCGTGAGTCATTTCTTCCAACCTTTGAGTGAGTTCGCTGGTCATTCGGCCATCCAGAGTCTGAACCCATTTTGCCTCTACACTTGACCCCTGTGTTTTGTCCTCTGGTCATGCATCTTGAAACCAGTGAGAACCCGCAGACTGGGCTGCGTCTTCCATGAAGCCCAAGCATCCCGTATATGTCTATGTCGCGTGTGTGTCATAACGGTTAGCTATTGCAGCCACACAGTTCCTCAACTGAGGGTGGCTTATTGTCGTCGGTTGTTTATTACTGAGCCCTGTTGTGTCCTAGTGTGGACGGTTGTCGTTTTTGGATGTCCATACCCAATTTTCGGTTGTTACTGTCATCCCTGTGTGAATGAGTGTTGAACCATTGGTATTGTCCTCACCCGGTTGGAGCTGAGTCGAGGAGTGTGTTGAAGAAGCGGGTTGTCAGGTCCAAAGTAGAAGAGCCAGGTTGTCAGGCCTGTAAGCAGCTCCCTCCTGGTGAGAGAGTCTGCTAGGAAGTGGTTTTCTCCCAGATAGAGTCCAACACCAGCTATGGAGCTCTGAGAATTCCTGATCCGTCATGTTTCCGAGACCCAGAGAGGGAGGTGAAGCACCGATGGACTATGCTTGTGAAGGTGTATACTCCCGGGTGGAACATGCATGTGGGGAATGAGAGTCCGTGAGTAGTGGGCATAAGAAGGCTTCTAGAGAGAATTCTTTCGGTTTCTTTGTGCAGTTTCTTGTAACCTCAGCCTAGTCTAGGATTCCCTTGCCCTGGGTGGAGTTGGTCCCAGCTTGGGGTGACCCAATGCTAAGCGTGATGAGGAACATGGTCTATGGCTGGGAGGTTCGTGGAAGGTCTGCACGCAGTTGGTGGTGGTCTCTTATTAAAGATAAGTACCACTTTTATGTTCATTTACATGTTGTGTATATGTACATGTGTTATAATTAATGAGTAATGCATGTATATGTTGTTATTTTATGGGTTCTACCTGTGATTACTGCATGTATGTTTTTACTATTATTTCCGCAAAGTATTTTTGTGTGGCATAGCCTGGCAGTTTAAGGCATGATCTGTCATAGATCAGAATGGAGCAGTAGAGTTGCAAGAGTAGTGGCATTGCCCGGCTTGTTGGTGGCTGGGGATGTTACAAATTGGTATCAGATCTTTAAAGGCTAAGTTAAGGTTGTGTTGTAGAATTACCCAACCTGTTGGGGGCTGAGGATGTTACAAGAGATGTACTCATTATTCTCCTTTAGAAGATATTCTTGTTTTGTTTCCTTTTGTTTGTTTTCTTTTTCCAGGAAGGTTAACAACAAAGGAAGATGGTTATACTTCAGACTTCAGAGGGAGTCAAAACTACTTGAAAAAGGAGGAAGAACAGAACCATCATTGAGGCAACCAATGCAATAATGCATGATCAAAATATTTCTATGATCCTGTGGGTCGAAGCATGCATGACACAGTATATGTTCAGAACATGAGTTCTCACCAGATTTTGAAGAACATAATTCCCGAAGAAGCCTTCACCGGAGTGAAGCCCGAGATTAAACACTTCAAGATATTTGGTGCCCAGTGTATTTTCATGTATGCAAAGAGAAGAGGTCCAAGCTAGACCCTTCAGGGAGAAAGGATACATTTATGGGATAAAAGTGAATCTTCGAAGACATATCATATCTACATCCCTGGTCAGAGACAGATTGAGATAAGCAAAGATGTTTTCCTTGAAGAAGAGATAGCCTTTCAAAGATCCAGAGAATCTCAGATGGAGATTAGTGAGACAATACCTTCTTCCCCCTTCAGCAGTTCAGAGGGAGACATACATTATTCTAGTTGATCCAGATGTTCCAGCTGATCCAGTTGCTCCAATTGATATGCTCGGAGATATTGCAGTAGGGAATAAAAGGCCTGCCTAGGCTCGACAAACTCTGCAGGAGGCAGAGGAACATACAAGCCCCCAAGGAACATACCAAGCGAGCAAAGATATTTTCTAGCTACTCTTTAGCCATGAGCCACATCATTGATTCTGAGCCTTCTTGTCATAAAGAAGTGACAGGTGAACAGGTATGGAAAGTTTCCATGACAAAAGAATACCAGTATATCTTAAAGAATGATGTATGAGATATTGTTCAGAGACTAGAAGGGAAGTCTATGGTGACTTCCAAGTGGATCTATAAGATCAAGCATGCAACTGATGGAAGTGTCAAGAAATACAAAGTGAGATTTGTAGCCAGAGGATTCCCACAAACAGAGGGAGTTGTCTATGATGAGACACTTGATCCAGTAAGCCCGATACACTTCCATCCATAATACCATCTGCACTACCATCCATGAGTTGGAAACTACATCAGATGGATGGATTCTTGATGAGTTTGGGTTTCAGCAAGAGTGTTGTTGATCCAAACCTATAGTATTACATTGTTGGTGACAAGAGCCTAATTTTGGTGAATTTTTCATAAAACCTTGTTGTTGGATACAAGTAAGATTTGAATTTTGATTTCGAGATGAATGATCTCAGTATGATGCACTACTTCTTGGGAAAAGAAGTATGACAGAGGACCGATGATATTTTCCTGAGTCAAGGAAAATATACAGTGGGGATATTAAAGAAGTTTAGTATGACAAAATGCAAATCCATACCTACACCAATGATGATGGATTTGAAGAAAATGAATGATGATGATTAAGAAGAGACTGATCCACAACTGATTGGATCACTGCTGTATCTAGTTAACACAAACCTGATTTATGTTATATAGTGAATTTACATTAGTCAATTCATGAGTCAGGCAAGATAGACTCACTAGATAGCAGCAAAGCATGTATTGAGATATACATGAGGCACAATTGGATATGGTCTGAGATATGCCTCCAGTGTGGACTTGAGTTTGTAGGGATATGTCGATGCAGATTGGGTAGAGAACGCAGTGGACCGGAGTAGCACATCCGAGTGTTGTTTTACCTTGGGGTCTGCCATGGTTTCCTGGTGTAGCAAAAAACAAAACTTTGTGGCCTTGAGTACTATAAAAACAAAGTATGTAGTATTGAGTGTGGCAGTCCGCGAAGTAGTGTGGCTTTGCAAGATTCTGACAGATATAATTGATCATGAGATGGCTCCTATTATTCATTGAGATAACTAGAGTTGTGTAAAGCTCTCTGAGAACCCTGTGTTTCATGATAGATCAAAACACATTGAGATAAAATATCATTATATCAGAGACATGATGCAAAGGAAAGTAGTACACGTGAAATACCTTCCTACCCATGAGCAGATCATAGATATATTCACCAAACCACTTGCCAAGAAGAAGTTCGAGTACTTTCGTGAGAGACTTGGCCTGGTGGAGAATGCCTCCCTGGCTGAGAGGGAGTGTTGACGATTACAGCTGCGTGAGACATCCTCCAAGACAAAGACCTGAGAGAGAGTCGATGAGTTGGGTGTGCCCATGAGATGGGTGTGTGGTTCCTATCTGAGACATAAATGGAACGTTGTGTTGGCCTCCTATGTGTAGAGAGTTAAGATGATACTCCAGATGATTCTCCTGTGTAACGCAGTGAGAAAGAATATCTGTTGAGTTGGACATGCTTGTGGTTGAGCGCATGTGAACGTGTGAGAGCCCATGAGTTGGGTGCATCGTTCTGAGACAAAGATGCAATGATGTATTAGCCTCCTCTATGCAGAGAGTTGAGATGATGTGATACTTCAGATGATCCTCCTGTGTAACATAGTGAGAAATAAGATCTGTTGAGTTGGACGTGCTTGTGGCTAAGCACAGGTGAACGTGATCCTAGTGGCTGAGCACTACTGAGTGTGGTTCTCCTATGAGACCTAGTGAGATAGATATGAGGACATCCTTGTGGTTGAGCACAAATGGATGTTCCCCTAGTGGTTGAGCACTAGTGGGTGTATGAGATCCCTTGCTATATTGTACAAGAGTCAGACTTACCTCTAACCCTATTTGTGTTGTAAAGGGTACAGGTCAGCCCCACCATAAAGTGAAAGATAATTAATGTAAAAGATAATTAATATGGAAATTATTAATTATATTTTAAGTTATTGAGGTCGGCCCTGTTGTGCCAATAGACACTACTGTTGACATGTTCAGTCTAATATAAATAAAGGTAAATTCCCCATTGAGGAATCATATCACAAGTGTGAGTTTGGAAATTTCAGCAAACACTTGTTCTTGGGAAAAGTGTGCAACTCTCTTGGGCACTAGTCTTCTAGGGTTTTTGAAGCACCCTTTTGTGTGCTAGTTCTTTATGGTGGTGGAGGTCTTTCTCTTGAAGAATATAGCAAAGGATTGGCTAGGTTTTCTTCCCTTGTTGAGAAGGGTTTCCCATGATACTTCTTGTGTACTTGTGCATGGTGTTTCTTCTTGTGATATTGGTTGTTGCAACAAATTGTTTATGGTTTAAGTAAAATGCTAAAAATGGAATGAACTTCGTGCTTAATCCTAGCATATTGAAAAATCAACATCTTCTGCTAATTTATATGTACTTGTTGTGATTCAACCATGTATTGATCTTTTTCCAAAGCCCCTAACAATGAACTATTCTCCTCTATAATCCTACAATGGTTATCAATTGGGATTCGATTGCCACAAACAACAAACTCATGAATCATGTTGTATCCTACCATTGTGTAAGCACTCGTTTATTCTAGGGAAGAAATAATGGAATCAACAAATGCAATCTCAATGTTTTCTTCACCATCCATTGTAGGGACTCAATAATTGGAAGATCACATGACTTTAGGCCACATTTTCCAATCATCCACTCTACCCCTTCTTGCACACTCTTTTATCACAATAGATTTGTTAACATCTCTAATGTTTTCCTATCCAAATCAATTGTCAAAGTATTATTTTTAGCAGTCAAGATATCCAAAAGATGGGAATTTTTGTCATCTCTCTTGCTTAATTATATGTTTGTGGCATTGGACCTCTAAGAGATGTCAAGCATCATGTCTACAAAATCATTATCATCTTCCCCATTCATTTTAATTCCTCCTTTCAATTTGTTCATTTATAATCTCCTCCCACAATGCATCAAATTCTTTGTGCACTTTCTTGATGTGCCCTCCAATGTCCTACAAATCCAAATACCCTACATAAGGAATGAAATCTTTGATATCAAAAGCATTGGCTATAACACAAAAACCATGCATAAGTTTCCCCAATCCTTTAATGCCCACCAACTTACCCAACGAGTAATAGAGAAGACAACAAAGCAAAGTAGCATGACGAGTTGGGCTCGGTGGTTGTACCATCTTACCTATACTCATGCACATGTTTACCCATCATCCCCAGATATCTATTGCCCTTTATGACCAAAACCAAGCCAAACCAATATATCTCTCTCAAATATTAATCGAGATTTTGTTGTTATAGGTGGGTTTTTTTTGTTATTGGAGACTCATACCTCAGAGCTACACGGGCAGTGTTGTCCATATCAACAACATATCATATGTTTAATGGTTTTTGCAATTTAATGAAAACAAGTCCTTCATATGTTTTAGTAGGGTTAAACAACAATTTGGAAAATAAAAATAAGAAGTCTGGTAACTTATCCCACGGGGGCTTGACCTTGTTGACCAATATATTATTATGTCCATTCATAAAGGGGGTTTTAAAATTGTGAAAAATAGAGTCAATATATTGTAGGTATTGGGGGGGGGGGGANATGAGGGTTTATAGGTATTGGGGGGTATAAAAAGAGGTATCTGGTAAAAATAGGGGATATCTAGTAAAAATAGGTAAAAATAACTGATATCTAGTCACATGGCAGAGTAAGGTAGTGAGAGTTGGAGTTGTCAACGAATCTGAGAAGCCTTGACACATTTTACAATATGTAAACATCACATGGAGTAACAAAGGAAGGAATGACTGATATACATTTCTTTGGAAACATTGATAGATTCTCTTTGTGCTCAAGATGATGTCATAGTGGTGAAGCTCACCTGTTATAAGAATCCCTATGCATAGAATGATTTCATGATGGCAAATAGTGCATTCCCCATGGAATATACGACCAGTGACAACCCCAATCCCCCGATCCCATTCCCTTTTTTGAGTGAGTGACATTTACTAAGTGACAAGTTTCATAGTTTGCTCGCACTACAAAATGTCTTCTCTAGCATATACTTGTCACCTTTCACACTGCGACATTAACACATTGTAAAAGCATGTGTCAAAACACTTAGACTATACAAGGAGGTGGGTGGGATTGAATATTAAGATATATAAAATTTTGGAGAAGTATAGAGAATGCATTCACTTTATCGATAACCTCAGGAAACAAAATCAACAACATGTCCACAACAATGGTGGATGAAGATCAAAAGGATTCAATATTTATGGAGGGGTTTTCATGTAAAAAAACAAGATAGTATATCCATGTCAACTTCAAAGTCTCAAATACTCAATTCCTACAAGGACTTTGATCCAAGCTGGCTCACAAGATGAAGACGACAAATATGTTATTGTAACTGAAAGTAGTAGTACCCACATAGTTGTATGGGCCTAGAAAGGCCACCTTTGTGTCCATATTGTCCAAGATGGGGATGAACTCGAGACTTATTGTATAAAAACACAAAGGCTAAACCAATTCCCCCAACAAGAAATCACAGTCCAATAATGTTCCAAAAAATTATTAACTTGGTCAAAGGTCATAATTATGGGAGAACTCCCAAGGAAACTAATTCTATGGTTGATATGGGTAAAAGAAAGAGAAACAACTCAAATAAGAATTTATGATTTTTTTATCTAAACTTGATATTCTATGTTGCACCACTTGTGTGCCACTTGCTTTGATCCATAGATGAAAATGAATAAGTATCAACAAGTAATCAAACCAATGTAAGCATGTTTAATAGTTCCATGAATAAATAATATAGAACTACCTTGTCAAGATCAAATAACAATATTTTTGAAGACCTCTATCTATTTGGAAATCAACAATATTCCACTGGCCATTAATTCCTAGATAGAAGTATGATCTAAAAATTAACATGATTACAACCCAATAGAATAGGGGTAGGATTATCTAGGATTTGACATTTCATAGGTTGTTTTCTCTAAAACTAAAACTTCAACTTTTTTTTTAAGTCTCCCTTCTTTGGCTTGCACATAGCATTGATTAAACATATAATTTGGTTATAGTGAGAAGAATTAGGGATGCACAATTAATATTTATACAACATAGTCTAATTAGAATATGGTTAATGATGAGGATATTTGGCTATTGGAGTGTGTTGGAAAACTAATCCGCTCAGGGTTATGGTATTTCTCACTTGACATAATGTGAAAGGTCAAGTGATAGTCTAACCGTAACTGGGAGTCCAAGAGACCTTGGAAGATGATTCCAATGATAATTTAGAAGTATTTGTATCTGTATCATATTAATGATAAATGCACTATACGCTTATCTATTTTCGTGTGTCTAACAATGGTATCAAAGAACCTTGTTCCTTAGGGCCTAATTGGTATCAAAGAACCTTATTCCTTAGGGCCTAATTTGCTATGGTAGTTGTCCATAACATCTGAGTGTGTCCCTAAACACCTCATTCTCTTGGGCATTTTCATTCTCCTGCAAAAAATGCCTTTGTCTTTCTGTCAGTATGAGCCACTCTACCTGCAAGTCTATGCACGTGTCTGTCTAGGTGATTCCTCTCCCCTCAGATGCAGAAAAAACCCTTCTACCTTCTCTGGTCTATTCTCTGTGCAAAAAGATTCTCAGGTCCATTCGCAGGTGGATTTGCTTCCTCCTTAGTCCACGTGAAATTTCTCTTAGAGCGTTAGGTTTTATGATTAGGGTTTTCATGCTATAGAATTCTCTCATTCCTATCTCCTTCCAAAATTTTGGTTATCGATGGAAAAAATATGATTGCTAAAATTATTTTGATGTGCATGGAGAGAGTCCCTTCGATTCTGCAAACAATTACCCAGTTCATACTTCCAATCCTCCACCATTGTAACTCCAAGATAGTTCTCCACATGATTAGTGGTTTTTCTTCACTCAACCTGAGTCGAAAAACTCGCCAGAGGTTTATGTAGAGACTATAAACATGAGTAAACCTAGTACTGCACACCATCAAGAAGGATTTCCAACCTTTAACCTTCAACATTGAATCCTGCTGAAAACCCTACCAAAGATCAATTTTTCGTTCTAACACTAAGTACGCTTCCCCTTCAATTTAGTTGTTTGGTGCTATGTCAATGTGAACTACATCGATACATGTTCATGCTATGGAAAACAACCATGAAATATAAACCCTATGACATGTAGAAAGTCGTAGATTTTCCCCCTTTCTCCACATTTCCCTAGCATGGAGACATGTTTAGACGAAAAATGTTCGAAGTCCCCATTGTGTGAGGTTAGGTTGTTGGTTCGATTTTGATGGACCATTTACTTTTGATAATTCTAGTGCCATGAGCATGGAGCCGACAACAATTTAATACATGTTGTGGATACAAAGGATGTTGCATAACTAGATGCATATATACACACGATATATGAAATTTTATGCAACATTGATGGCAGGCATAACCCTAATTCCTGTATTCTAGGGTTTGTATGAGAACAAAGTAGAAGCCAACCATAATTGTGCCACAATTAGCCTCAATGAAAGGCTGCTCAACTGGGTGGAGTGCTACGTCTCTTGGGAGGTGATATTGGACCATGTCTTTGCTTCCCTACAATAGATCTGATAGCATAAATTGAAATGCATGGTGTAACATCACCACCTCACACATTAATATACAAAGTAATATCCTTTGATGAATCAATGCTATCAAGGATCTCTATAAGTTGCTCTTGGAATCCCATCACATGAGACCGACAAGCTCCCTTTGTGCCAATCCTATATATGAGACTGTTGAACTTTCTCATGAAGTGCAATTGACAAATTAGATCTTTCATTACATAAGATACCTTGAATAAACCAAGGACGTATCCCAACATAAGTGTTTATCAAAATCTGGATGGGAGTAGTTACTGAAACATGCCCATCTTGAGCTCTCAATATTGGTAAAGTAGGTTTACTACCGAATTGGAGGACAAAGCTAGCAAGGCTAATACCCTAACAATATGAGGAAAACAAATTTGCATACGAAGTATGGATAGTGCCCATTGAGAAGATTTCAGATCGTTGGTAGCCCCACATTCAATGGCATTCACTTGGTAGGATTGTGTTTTGGTGACTTGAAGACTATGGTGTCAACTATGGGATTTTTGTGTTCAGTATCGACAGTACATTCAACTCCATAATCAAGGTAACTTGGAATTAGTTTTCCTTGTAATTTTACTTCTGTTTCTTTTGTAAACGGGTGCATTTTCGGTAGAAGTTGACACCCTTCATTTGTTGAGTCTGCATAGTTGAGTTTGCATTATAAGGGTGGAGTTGCAAGAAACCTATGACGTCCAATTATGTATTTAAAATGGCTCGAGTTGAGGAAATGTTAGAGTTATTGAACATTCTAATCCTCTCTTCTGTGGACAATACAATTACCATTGACAAAGCCACTTTGCAGTCTGTTGTAACATGCTTGCAAGTTTTGCAAGCCAAAGTAGCACTGCTGCAAACTTAGACTTGACCTCTTCATGATGCACTTGAACGAAAGAATGTTCAACATTCTAAACTAGTCCTTATTTAGAACAAACATCTTTCCAAAGAAGAAGAAGATGATGGTCTAGATGAACAACCAATACAGAAGCAACGTAGCAAGACAACTTCATATTCAAGTACATATGCATATCAACTTTCTCTTTCCAATCCAATCATTAGACCTTGGAAAGAAATCAGGAACAACAAGAACACAACCAATATCAGATATGAAAAGGAAGCGATGTTTCATATTCCTGATTATACCAAACCGATCCAGTTTCAAAATGTCGGATTGCTTCAAGAAATTTCACCTGCTCCAATTCAATAGAAGATTCAGAAATGCCAACATTTTCAATGAGTTGGCTACATGGAAGATCAATGTTTTGATCTTCATCCTTTTAAGCATTGTGGACAACACAATCATCATTCAAACATATGTTCCAAACACTAGAAATATGCAAGAAGAAGTATGAAAAAGGGGACTTATTATTTATCTGCCATGGATGGGAGGAAGATGTCATTACCGGTTGATGGGTCTATCCTCTGACCCTATATCAATGAAACCTGACTTCTTCAAGCCACATGCCCCAGGTAAATAGGTAGGTCATTTTCTTTCTTGCATCTCCATTTGTGTGTTCATGGTAGTTTAATTTCATTTACTTAGATTTGCATACCATAACTCATTTACATATTTATTTATTGCATTGTTGCATATTTGTCATGATACATTTGCTTGAAATCATATCACATGTTATAAATTTTTGAAAAAATACAAAATTTTATTTTTTAAGTAGTTGAAATTTTGAAATTTTCGATTTCTTATATGAATAAAGGGGTGACTGCACCACCTTTCAAAATCCCAACATGTCTTGTTTAAGTGTGTGTATGCACATGTTTTACTAGGAGATGTTGAGGTTCTCATGCACTCTATGATGAGCACATGTCCCCAAGTAGGAGCCAAATGTTACCCCCCGAGCTAAGGAGATGATGTCTTGAGGCCCTCAAGTTGAAGACATGGAGTGCTGAGAGCTAGATGAGAAAACATATCCCCTTATCTTACCACACATCACCATTTGATCGATGATAGAAATGTCCACCACACCAACTTGGCCCACAAAGGACAACAGGTCTTGCTTCATGAAGTAACAAGTTTTGTCTCATGGTAAGTTCCATTTTAATAATTGAATCATTTGAGCATGTTGCAAAGAGTCCTTGCTTGATTATGAAAATGCTGTCTTGGAAATTATACCTTTTTCCTCATTTCACCTTGATGGTTGACATGGTTTCCTAGTAAGTGGGTCACACTCGGGGAAAGGGTTTCTACTGGGGGTCTCTTTGAAGGTTCATTGTACCATTCCCGCACATACTTACTACTTTCCACACTTCCTCCCCTCTGTTTTCTCATATTTTGGGTTTTTGGGCTTATTGACCCCAAGAAGGGCTTGTACCTCATTTCTTGGGAAGAAGGGGCTAAAGGCCTAGAGGTGTTGTAGCTGGAAAAACATAAAATCCATAGATCATCCTCTAGATGCTCACCCTAAGGTCCTGAGAGCAATGAAATCCCTCTCCACAAAAATCAAGGACTTGTAAAATAAAACAATAATTAATAAATGTCTTGCTTGTTGAGGGAATGCATTTGCGGTGTCTTTTACTTTCCTTGCATGGGGCGCTCAATGTGTTCCTAGATTAAGTGGAATTGCGGTGCTCCTTACTTTCCATTGCACATATCACTCAATGTTTTGGACCACAATAAATTAATGGAAATAAAGGGCTTGGAAAAATGTTGCACTGCAAACAAGGATGCAACCCACCCTCCACAAAGGCACCCATAAATTAGACAATATGAGCCCTTGATATGTCAAGAACCCCATGCTAAAGATTCTTAACCCCATCCACATTATACTCATTACATGACTTAGAGAGGGTCTTCTTGAAAACTTTCCTTGACTTGGGGAGTGGTCTACCCAATAGGGCACCATGATAACCCTCCCATACTTAAATTTGGCAAGTTGTATAAGGTCTTTGAGCATTTTCTTAGTTTGAAAAGGAGGGATTTAATGCACATGTTTGGGTGGTTCTTTTATTAAATGTGGCTGACTTGGCATGATACATGTGACTTGTGGACCCTTGGAGGGTGTGCTTATTTATATTTGTAGGGCCTTTCTAGGTGTAATATATTCTATGGAGGATTGTTCTGGTCAAAGTGACAGTGTGGAATATGAACCTAGGCATTGTGCCTCCAAGGACACACTAAGTGATCCGGATGGCAACAGGCTCTTCTATGGATTTTCAATGTTTGTAAGTATGATTTGTTAAAAGGTTCAAATACATCGAATTTGAATCCTATGGTTTTTAATATGTTGATCAAGGCCCACATTTAGCCCAAGACGATCTATGATGCTACTTAAATGTTTATAGTTATAAACAATTGAGTTAGTCCCCCGTATCATTTTGTAATGTCCCCATTTTTGGATTCCCTTATGTAACAGTTTGGGATGCCTACCAAAGTAGCCAATTGGGGGTGATAGTGAGCTCAGGCAGTTTTGAGGAGTTTTATGGGGCCCGACTTACATTATTCATCATATTTTATCATCAGGATCCATTTTGCACAGCTTGTCCTTGGTTTCATTGCATTCCGACAATTTCTGTAATTAATTACACTGAAGGTGCTATTGGTAGCTTGTATGCCAAGTGTTTGACGTAATTCCTCAACCACATAGATCTAATTTTTACACCATATTTGGTTGGGAACATTGCAGTGGTATCAGAGAGAAAATTCTTCCCAACCTGAGGGGTCTTCAATAAGGAGAAAAAATTCTGATTGTAAGTTGAGAAAGTAGTACTTATTTTTTAGTGATCTAAGAGGATAGATATCCAAGAAAAGATTCGAGAAAAAATGGTGCAAGACATATACAAGTGGATGTCAGAACTACATAAGATTAGAGCATTGTGTAAACAATGGATACATCCTTAAAAATTAGTGGATTGACAGGGGCACAGATGGAGCCTACACCCATCCAGGATGAGGATGTATGCGTTGAGGATGACATATTAGCAGCAAGGGATGCACCATTAGTAGAGCTATCTTCTGAGGTTAGCACTCATGTGGGACAGGTTGAGGAGCTTGATATGGAGACAACCACACCTCGGTTTGACCATTTGGTTGGGCATGAGGAATATGTGCATGAGGAGGCGGCCTTAGATGCTTCATTAGAGCAGTCCTATGAGGCCATTGGCACCCACACATCTGATGGAGAGAGTGATGACCAGGGTGCTTGTGAGGGTTTAGATGTGTTAGCACCTAGGCATGATGAGATTCAGATGTTGGGAGGCCTACCTTTGGGTGTTGACACGACTTCTAGGAAGTCATGCATGGGGGATGATGAGCCTCCTATGGAGTTGAGCATGATACATTCCCCATCTTCTCAATCACGTATGCTAGCCATGACACATGAGGATATCAGTGGCATTCAAGATGTGGTAGAGGAACCTTGTGTAGTGATTGAACACGAGGGACATTTAGATTCACAAGGCCAGTAGGAGAGGCATGACTTGGAGACAGATGACTATATACATAGCTTCCAATATGGGGAGAGTGAGTCACTTCTTTTGGGGAGTCCATCAATAGGTCAGACTGTGGATACCGACATATCAATGGGACACTTACTTCAAGGACCGACCTACAGTGACGGGGATGCATTCCTTGTTTGTCGGGATGGCCATATCACAAATATGGACACATCAGTATGGGATCCAGGTACAGATGACAATAGTAGAGTGAGTGAACAGGAGGATACAGTTGTACATACAAGATACAATCATACATGGCATTACAGATTGAGGCAATAGTATGTGATGATGTACAGTGGCATATAGGGGGATTCAGTAGCACAACGGACAGTGGGCAGTGTGGCACCTTAACTCTTGAGGAGTGTGTTGATGAGGATTCCACTGTTGAAACTAGCAGCATGAGTCATGAGGTAGCACTTCAGCAGGCCAGTGTTCAGGAGTCACAGTATTTGGCAAGTTAATTGAGGGTCAGAGAGGACATGATTGTGGCAACCACTAGACACATTGATGAAACACACATTGGTGGCAGAGTATTGTTGGAGGGCCATGATGGAACATGATAGTTTGGATGGAGAGTTTTCCATTGATGACTTTCAAACAATGCTGTATATGTCGTGTCGGGGAAAGTGTCGGCGAGGGTCCAGAATGTAACTTCTCGGCGACATCGGCGGAAAATGTCGGAAAATGTCGCAAGACCTCAAAAAAATACAAAGACACTCATTTTTTTCAATTTTTTAAACTTGTAAAACAAAAACAACATCAAATAAACACTTTGCTACATAAATATGAAAATACAACCAATAAATAAGATGCATAAGATGTCAAGTGGTCACATATCGTTACTAAACTGAAAATTCTGAAACATGTTGAAGTATTGAAAATAAAGACTATTGTGGAAGACACTATAATCAGTCTCATGGATATCATGACGCTGGAGCTTAGATGATATCAACTAATTCATGATTCTAATCTGATGTGAGATTAAGATGAATTAAGATGCGATATCATGACCCTGGAGCTTAGACTATAATCTAATGTAGACTAGGTGTGTATCATGATTAATATCATCATGGATATCATGATGAAATATTAAGATGATATTAAGGTGCATATTCATGATAGAATAATAGGTGCCACTATTTAATCTTAATATCAGGTGATAAGGCACCTATAATATAATAAGGCACCTAGATATTATTAATCATGATAAGGCACCATGCCCCAGTGTTATTAATCATGATTATAGTGACCCTAGTGCCACCATATACTCTTAATATTATATCATGATAGTCAATATAGCGATATCATGACCCTGGAGCTTAGACTATAATCTGATGTAGACTAGGTGCATATCATGATTAATATCATCATGGATATCATGATGAAATATTAAGATGATATTAAGGTGCGTATATCATCTTAATATTTTATTTCTTGAAATAAGATTTTTAAGGTTTTCGGAATAGTTTTAATAGAAGATTTTTATCCTGAGTTCACGCGCACTTTTTTCCATGGGTCTTCTCAACAGGCCGACACATTCCATAGAACCACGACACTTTGCCAATTTCTCGCAAGATTTTGTGAAGAAAATATCGAGAGGGTGAAAATGTCGACAACATTTCCGATATTTTCGAAATATCGGAGATATATTCAACAATGCTTTCAAACACTCAGGGAGAGAGTGACTCTGATGAGGACCAACTACCAGTAGCTACTTATGGATAAAGATTACCTTCTGAAGGTTGGAAAGATGTATCATGGGGCATTGAAGGAGAAGGAGACTGAGGTGGACCAACTCACTCATGAGTTGGTAAGCACACATGGATTCTTGAAAGGCACACAAAAAGCGTGAGGGGTACCCCAGATCACTGATGATTATGGAGAGATGTGACCCGAAGAAGCTTGAGGATGTTCATTTGTCACAGGGACCACCATTCATGGGGAGCTCTGAGACAGTTGGAAAAACACATACACATGGGGATTCCAGAGCCAGGGGAAGTTATGAGGATATCCATGTAGAGGTTGACCTAGCAGTACACCCAGGATACATGATGATGCAGGAGGATACAAGAGCTTGCATGGGTATACAGGGGTATACCGTGATGAGCGATAGTCCACAGGGGCATGTAGAGGTGTACAGTGGGATCCAGGGGGATGCATTGGAGTGCAAGGAGGAGACATACTTGGTGGATCATGGAGGTTTCCATGGAGAGCGGTCAGCTCCTTTACAACAGTACATGGTTCTGGGAGATCACATTCTCAATAGCAGCAATCATAAGTGATGATAGAGGGAGTGTGATTGAACATCAGTGCGTGAAGTCACCTACTGTTGTACATGATGGCATGAGATTAGTGTGGAGTCCAGGCGACTATTCACCATGGATGTCGATGGATGGGTTTTTGGTTAAGCCTTGGGGATTGACCAATGCATACGACACTTCCCAGTCCTATGAACAATTGCAAGTATTTATGTTACCATTCCTCGATACTTTCATTGTAAGTTGCATGGTACATGGAGAGTTATTAGGAAGAGACCTCCTGACAGGGGTTACTTCATTACATGCAGCAGGTTAGAGGAAATTCACCCGAGACAGTCAGATGAGGCCTTGGGCATGATGGAGAGTATCCACAACAGTGAGACGGAGGATATTTTAGAGGTTGATATAGGTTCAGAGTCTCATTGGGATGAGAACTGGGAGCATAGTAGGACAGATGCTTCCAGAGAGGACTATAAGGTCATTTGGCATGATGTATGGTCGCAACAGGCAGTGATAGAGATCTTGAGATCCATAAATGATGTACCTATGGTTGGGCAGCTTGGACATTTTAGGACTCGTCAACAGATTAGAGAGAGATTCTCTTAGGCATATCTAGAGGATGATGTCATGAGCAAGGTTGTTGGGAGCGGGGAGTGGAATCGGAAAGCGAGAGTGGGAATGGGAATGGGAGCGGGAGCGTCAATCTTCAAAAAATTTCGGGAGCGGGAGCGTTTCAGAAGCGTTTTTTATATAATACATATATATATATATATATATATTGATGCATATATATAAAAAAACATGCAGAATGTTGAATCAATTGCAAAAAACATGAAAACATAGATATAAGATCATTTAACTAATTGATTAGTGATGAATCATGATCATTAAAGCATCAACGATCAACCATTTAGTACACATATAACATCAATCATAAACATTTGTCATCAATAAATTGTAAAAGACATCAACCACAAAATGAAATAGAGTCTAGAATCTAGAGCATCATATTCATTACCAAAGAGTTGTAAGATTAATTGAATAGTTCAAACTTCAAAACCAAAACTTCAAAATTCAAATTTCAAACTTCAAACTTCAAAGGTAAACTGTCATATAATGTTCAACTTGAAACTTCATAAGTTCATAACTTCATTTTTACAGAATAAGCCATAATAAAGAGTCAAGACTCAAGACAAAGTACTAAGTTCTAGAATCTAGAAACTACTTCTAAACAGGAAACAAAAAAAGAGATCTAGTATATAGTAGCAAGTACTAAGTACTAAGTACTATTCTCTAAGTTTTCCTCTTGCCACGAGAAACTTCTAGTTTCTTATCCCGTGATCTTTGAAGAGAAGTAGGAACACGTGGAAGTAATCGTGGAACACGACCAACAGTTGAATGGCCCCTACGTGACAATGGATGCTCTGAAGATAATGGTAAAATTGTTGAATTTGGAACACCGCTAGTAGATGGGGGTGGCATGTCTCCTCTAGGAATATGATCACCATCACGATCACCCAAAATTTCCTCTTCCAAGCATTCTAAAACAATGGCTCCATCCTCCAGATTACTCTCCGTTGGATTGTTGTCCCAATTCATATCTCTTTTATGGTTATATAAAGCACTATCCTCCCCTACATCACAATAATGCGACAACAACCTCAAGTTGCAATGCACATAAACCAAGTTTTATGCCTAGTCTACATTCAAGTTGTTTCTCTTTACACTGTGGATGAAGCTATAGGTGCTCCAACACCTCTGCAGAAGAGGTGTTAACAACCTGAGAAAGCACCTTCACCGTCAAATTATGCAAACTTTTGGCAGAGGAGCCATACATGTTCCACCATTCGATAGAACCCATCCTATCTCGATCTTTGGTTGCATGCAAGTTACCAAAGACTCCATGCTCACTAATGTATTTGCTCAATTCGCTTCATACTTGAGCACACTCCTCTTCATCAAGAAACCAACTTGTCCAATGCAAGCATATATCCATTTTGCACCTCTAGATCTGTGTGTGGTTTTCTCCTTTCCCCACCCCCAGGTGCTGGTTGGGCCAACCAATATGAAGAATAATATTTTGGGGTAAGGACATATGCCAGGGCATGGAGTGGAACATTCAAATTATCCCACCTTTTGACCAAATGTTTATGGATATGATCATACAAGATCACATCCCTCAGCTGAACAATGTCTTTGATTTGGCCTAGCATGTTGTCCATCTTCTCATACACCTCTCCAATCGCTAGTTGATCTGTATCTGCAAACCAAATCATACTATAATGGGTTTGCTGAACTGTAGAATATACCGAACCTGTTGCCAAAAATGGCCATCAAGAACTGTGTCCTCCACCTCCTGAAAGTCACTTCTCTCAGATGCAGATGTAACCCTGTATTTTAGATCCTTCCATGAATTACTTGAGGCCATACTAGCTAATGCCTCTCTTACCTTCAATGGGTGCCTGAAGGTGAGATAATAGCTAGCAAATCTGGTCTTTGCAATATTTAGTAAATCCAACTTGGAGTGATTGCGAAAAATGAAGTGGGTCATGCTATGATTGGTAATAAATATTATCATCTTCTTCCCTCTCTTGTATAAAGCACCAATCCATCTATAATCATGGTCCTTCATTTTAATGATATCATGCATCAAAAGGTTCATTGTGTGAACCAAACACCCCAACCAAAATATATTGGGGTACCTATCTTCAATGATTGCCCATGTTGCCTTAGAATTAGCAGCATTATCAGTGATGACTTGAATGACAGTGTAGGGCCCAATCTATTGAATGGTTTTAATAAAGGCATCTGTAATATTAATACATGTCTTGTAGCAATCTAAGTAGTCATGGGATGAAAGGAATATTGCACCACTAGAAGACACACCAAGAACATTTATCAATGGCCTACCTTTCACATTTGTCCAACCATCAGATACAATTGATACCCCATGTCGGTTCCAATCATTTGTAAATTTTCCTAGAGAATCTTGGATTTTGGCTCTTTCCATGTCAACTCCCAAGGTTCTAGCTTTGTCATACCTAGGGCTCCTATATCCTTTAGGGGCACCATTGATGGCTTGGACCATTTTATGCCAATATGGTGAGCGAATAACATTGAATGGTATACCACGTGCATAGAGAAACCTGGAAATTTTTGCATCCACATCATCTCTACAACCTTGGTCAAGGAAATCTGATAGTGTTCGATGTGAAGACAAAGATGAGAATGCACTACCATGGGCAATGCAGCTCGACCAATGAACATTCTTTGTGTATTCTCATGTTCAACCTTTGGTTTTTTGGCTTTGTTGTGTGCTACCTCCTCTTCCCTTTGGTATTTGAGTCTTTCTGCAGGATCCACTTTCACACAGGTTTTGATTCCTATACTCTTACCTTCATCCCAATACATAGTCCCACATAGGTGCTTTCTCACATGGGTATAGGAACCTGCGCATTCTGCATATAAATTTCCCTGTTCCACCCCCTTTCCCTCCAATGAGCTTTGTGACATACTTCCACAGAGGTGTGTTCCTCTCTTTAACTTTTTGGGGATCATGATCATCACTGTCATTTTCATTGTCTTCATCCCCTTCCATGTTGGAGTTACTTCACACACACCTAGGATTTCTTTTTCCTAAGGTTTTTCCTATGTTTATTAGTCATTATTCATTCTCCTATATTTTAGGAAGAATATTCCTCTAGGGAGAATATTCTCTTTAGTTTCCACTTCAATTTGATCAGTTGAGTGGAGTCTGGATGCTACATTGGGATTATCACCATGCAACATTGGGATCATCACCAACTAATGCGCATTGTCCTTGGGATCATCACCACACTAGCACATTACCCATGATTCCTTGATCTCCTCCTCAGTTCACTTTGTTTCAGTCAGTTAACTGAAGACTGATAGACTAGTTAACTCAGCTAGGTGGGAGTTCACTCTTGTAATTGCCTGAGAGACTAGACTACGTGGAAGTTTACTCCCGTAACTGTTGGTGTGTGTCCAGATCACTCTAGACCACCACTATGGTGCATTGGCTTCTCCTCCAGTGCGCATTGGTTGAGTTATATAGAGTATATCATGTGTAAATTATCAATTATTCATTCAGTTAATCAGAATTCTTCCATTCTTTCTCTCTTGCTTCTTCTTTCTCAATTTCTCTCTGCAAATGTGTGTGTTATTTTCTAGCTAGATCTGTTCTGTGCAGGTTCAAAACATTTACATGGTATTAGATTGACGGACTGCTAAGCAAAAGACACACCAAATTATTTTTGCAGGTACCAAAGATTGAAGACAACAGAAAAATGGAATTCCCAAAAGAATTCATTCTTACACCTTACAATTACTTTGCATGGAAGGAGAGGATGATCATGCATATTCAAAGCAGAGGATTGTACAAGTTAACCATGAACATGGAAACAAAACCAACATCAGACATAGAAAAATCCAAGTATCTAAATCGAATGGATGAAGCATTCAGAACAATTTGCAGTCTCTTTTCTCCCAACCTCCATTTTCACATATCTTCCTCTAAAACCCCCATTGAAGCCTGGACCACCATGGAAGGGATATTTGGAAAATAGGATGAGATGAGGGGACACATTCTCGAGGTGTAATTTCTCACATTGGATCCAAAAAGCTTCGACAATCTCCAAGATTTCTTTACAAAATTTAAAGATTTACTGTCACAACTCAAGGCTTGCGGGGTTGATAAATCTAAGGAGGGGAAACAAATGGTTCTCACCATTCTCTCCAAACTTGGTCCTGAATTCTCAGTGTTCATATCCACATTCCATTCAGTCAAATTCACCTCTAGAGCCACCTGGAAGATGCCTTCTCTTGAGGAATTTATCGAATCCTTGACACAAGAGCAGACCAAGCTCATCAACATGGGACAAATCAAAGGCCCAAAGGCACATGCACTTACTGTGCAAGATGGCAGCGGTCATCAATATCATAAATCTAAAGATAAAGACAAAAGGAAAGCACATGCAAATCTGAAGAAAGAAAGGTACTCAAAACCCTTCACCAATGTCTACAAATACAAAGGTGGAAAGGGAAGAAAAGGGGAGAAATGCACATACTTCCATAAAGGATTCCATCCAGAATCCACATGCACGCAGAAAAAAATAGATCTAATGACTCAAATACTTCAGCAAAATAACCTTTGATATTGCATCCCCAAGGGTGCCAAGAAGAAGAAACTAGAAGATCAGTCTCCCAAGAAAGAAAATTCTAGCCATGCCTTGATTGCCATCAACTCCTCTCTTGATGCTTGGATCGTAGATTCAGGAGCATCACATCACATTGCTGCCACAAAAGCAGTCTATTCTTCATTGGATGCATGCAAAGGTCCTCCTATTCTGATGGGGGACAACTCTCCAGTCGAGGTCACTGGCAAAGGAAGGATTGAACTCACAAACGAAAGTTTCGAGAATGTGTTGCACGTTCCCAAACTTTCTGTCAATCTTCTCTCTGTGTATCAAATGAAAAATTCTGGCACCAGAAAAAAAGTCATATTCACACCTGATGCAGTGGATATCTATGACATGCAAACCAATTCCAGGGTTGCTACCGGTGAGGTAAATCATCAATATAGGTTTTACACATTTTCTGAATTTATTGAACCAGATTTTGCTTTACTGCTTATCCATGTTGATGAAAGCAATAGGATATGGCACGAAAGGTTCAGGCATTTAAATTTCAGATACATACAACATCTTAGCAAGCAAGGATTGGTTGATGGTCTACCAAACATCCATTTCTCCAAAGGAATCTGTGAGGGATGTATTCTTGGAAAACACCCTCAAGAGAAATTTGACAAAGGAAAGACTCAGAGAGCTTCCTCTCCTTTAGATATGATCCATAGTGACCTCATGGGCCCTTTTTCGCATCCATCAATCAACAAAGCAAGGTACGTGCCCATTTGCGTTGATGATTTCTCACGCTTCACATGGATTTTCTTTCTTAGGAAAAAATCAGAGGTCTTTCAACACCTCAAAGATTTCAAAGCCCTGGTTGAGACATAGTTAGGAAAGAAAATCAAAATCCTTCGAACTGATAATGGGGGAGAGTATGTCAACCATGAGATCCAGAATCTTTGTCATGAGGCAGGGATTCAGTTGCAACACACAGTTCTCTATACTTTGCAGCAAAACAAAGTTCTTGAGTAGAAAAATAGATCTCTAAAAAAGATGGCATCTTGCATGCTACATGCAAAGTCTCTTCCACAAAGATTATGAGCCGAAGCACTTAATTGTGCAACCTACATCCAAAACATATCTCCCCATAGATCTGTCAAGGATAAGACCCCCTACGAGGCTTGGAGCGGCCTCAAACCGGAAGTGACCCACTTTCATATTTTCAGTTGACGTGCATAGGCTCGGATTCCCTCTGAAAAGAGGAAGGCACTTGATCCACAGAGCACAGAGTGTATCTTTGTTGGATACCCCGACGGTGTGAAGGGATACAGACTTATTGATCTTTCCTTGAGCCGACTCATCATTGAGCGAAGTGTCCAATTTGAGGAAAGTGTCTTGCATGTACCTCAACAGCCGCATGAAGACACTTTTCTTCTTCCACCTGTCAAAGATAATGAGCATGCACATGTCGAATCTTCTTCAGATGAGAGTTCTGATTCAGAGGATTCAGATGATCCAGATACAGAGTTAGTACAGTTAGATGCAGAGTCTGTGCATGCAGATGCAAATGTAGAGCCAAAGTCGAGGCCCAAGTGGACTCATACTACTCTTCAGGATGCAGGGGATCTTGTTGGGGATCCAGATGATACTAGGAGGACTCGATTTGATTTCGAAGAGCCTCCTCTTGCACTCACTGCCATTGAACCATTTCCACCCAGGTATCTTTTCTTGGTTTAGTCTTTAGATCCATAGTCTTATAGCGAGGCTGCTGGAAATCCCTTTTGGGAATCTTCCATGCAGGAGGAGTACAACTCCCTCCTCGAGAACCAGAATTGGGATCTGGTTCCCCTTCCTTCTAGAAGGAAACTTGTCAGGTGCAGATGGGTCTACAGGACCAAGAGCACAGTGGATGGGCAAATTAACATATACAAATCTAGGCTAGTCGCCAAAGTCTTTCAACATGTTCATGTCATTGACTATGATGAGACATTCGCTCCAGTAGCAAATATTGATTCCATATGTTTGGCACTTGCCATTGCGGAAACCAAGGGATGGGAAGTCCATCAAATGGACGTGAAGAATGCATTTCTTCACGGTGATCTCTCTGAGGAGATCTATATGGAGCAGCGCCATGGATTTATGCAGAATTCATCTTTGGTCTGTCGACTGAAGAAGTATCTTTATGGCCTCAAGAAGGCTCCGAGGGCATGGTATGCCAACATGGACTCCTACCTGCTGTCACAGAAATTTGTATGTTGTAAGTTAAACCTGAATGTTTACATGCTCAGGACGACTGACTCACTTATGCTCCTAGTTCTGTATGTTGATGATTTGTTGATCACCGGTTGCTCGACTTCAGTGATTGCTGCAGTCAAGAGGATTCTGCATGACAGGTTCTTGATGACGGACATGGGTCCGCTACACTTCTTCCTTGGACTCGAGATCAATCAAGATGCATCAGGCATCAAACTGTCTCAAGCCATGTATGCACAATATCTCCTTGAGATATTTCACATGACAGACTGCAAGTCTTCTCTAACTCCTTTCCTATCAAGAGTCAAACTT
Source organism: Picea engelmannii (assembly GCA_009831015.1). Classification (NCBI taxonomy): domain Eukaryota; kingdom Viridiplantae; phylum Streptophyta; class Pinopsida; order Pinales; family Pinaceae; genus Picea; species Picea engelmannii. Next base: position 1,742,320 of record ML778797.1, on the reverse strand, counting down.
GAGGATGGTGGGGACACTCCACTAGTTGACACTACACTGTACAGAAAGTTAGTGGGGAGCTTGTTGTATCTCACACACTCCAAACCAGACCTCTCCTATGCACTTGGCGCAATTTCCAAGTTCATGCAGGAGTCGCATGAGCTACATTGGAAGGCTGCAAATCGTATCCTTTGATACATACAAGGTACCATCACCTTTGGGATTCATTATGCAGCAGACTCTACATTGGATCTCATCGGGTTCACTAATTCTGACTGGGCTGGAGATAACATTGATCGCTCTATCTTCAGCTGAGGCAGAGTATAGAGGGGTAGTTAACATAACCATTCAGGCTATGTGGCTACAACATTTTCTCACTGAGTTGGGCATTCAGTTTCATCGGTCGATCGTCATTCGGTGTGACAACCAAAGCACTCTGAAGTTCTGCATAGATCCATATCACAGGCAGCGGATGAAGCACATCGAGATCCACATGCATTACATATGGAACTTAGTACATGAGGGGATCATCAACCTGCAGTTTTGTCCTTCAACAAAACAAACTGTAGACATATTCACCAAGACCTTCACTGAGTAGAATTTCCATTCTCTCCGCAGTCGTCTTGGAGTGAAGGACACAATTGCCTAGCAACTGTCAATTCTTCTTTTTNGTATTTGGGTACCTAACATGGCCTCATTGTCGGGACCCATTCTTTATTTTCACCATAGTGATGTTCAAGGGGGGTGTTGGAGTTACTTCACACACACCTAGGATTTCTTTTTCCTAAGGTTTTTCCTATGTTTTTTAGTCATTTTTCAATCTCCTATATTTTAGAAAGAATATTCCTCTGGGGAGAATATTCTCTGCAGTTTCCACTTCAGTTTGACAGTTGAGTGGAGTTTAGATGCTACATTGGGATTATCAACATGCAGCATCGTGATCCTCACCAGCTAATGCACATTGTCCTTGGGATTATCACCAGACTAGCACATTACTGATGATTCCCCGATCTCCTCTTCACTTCACTCTATTTTAGTCAGTTAACTGAAGACCGATAGTCTAGTTAACTCAGCTATGTGGTAGTTCACTTCTGTAACTTCCTAAGAGACTAGACTAGGTGGTAGTTTACTCCCATAACTGTCGGTGTGTGTCCAGATCACTCTAGACTACCACTATGGTGCATTGGCTTCTCCTCCAGTGCGCATTGGTTGAGTTATACATAGTATATCATGTGTAAATTATCAATTATTCATTTGGTTAATGAGAATTCTTCCATTCTTTCTCTCTTACTTCTCTTTTCTTCTATTTTCTCTGCAACTGTGTATGTCAATTCCCAGCTAGATCTATTTTGTGCAGGTTCAACACATTTACATTCCATTCATTCTTCCTCTCCTTGCTATGTGTTGCCCACTTCTATTTCATCCTCACTATCATTGGTATTTCGACGTGAACTTCCCACCACCATCATTATAAAAAAAAATGAAACCAAAATGGCATACCACATTGACATCAACATCATGAATCTTGAACCTTGATAATAACTTGCTACCTGCAATAGAATGATGGAGGAGAAATCGGAAAGAGTAGGAAAAGAAAACAATCAAATATTCAACATAGCATATGCCATAATATACTAGTTTACAACACATGCATTTTTTTTTAAAACAACACAAGAAAGAAAAATGGGTTGAGCCTATCTCTTTAGCTTTCCTATGGTGGTTGAATATGACTATGGTAGCCTTCAATCTCCCTCCAAGCTCTCACAAACGGAATCTTTCAAAGTTCAATGACAATCTCCCTTACAAACTCTTCAATCTCTCTTCCAAACTCTCCAATCTCCCTAAGGGAGCCTTCAATATTCCTTCCAAGCTCTTCAATCCCATCCAAGCTCTTCAATATCCCTTTAATATCCCTTAAATATCCTTCAATCTCCTCAAGAACTAGCAAGCTGCAAGAACACTCTCAAAGTCAAAAACCTCTTAGCAAAGATGAGTGAAGTGAATGAAATGAGAAATAGAATGAGAGAAAAAGGAGTGAATGCATGTTTAAACTACTTACCCAACCCTAGGCTACCTTTTCCTTCCTTCATTTCTCTTAAAAAACCAAAAAAAAAGCTCCCTAAGGCTTCCTCACACACGCGGGCCCTAGGGAGAGTTTTTAGGGAGCGAACGCCCCCTCCTCCCTGGACGATCCCTGAGCGCTCCCTACAATACTAGGGAGCAAAATTTTTCCCTAGGGAGCGCGCTCCCGATCGGAGCACAATTATAGAGCGGGATCGAGAGGGGGGAGGCTCTCCCCCGCATCATAGGTCATGAGGCATATGGGGGCATGCTTGGTATGTAAGCATCACGAGTCGGGGCATGATTCCTTAGCCACCTTCGTTTCAGGGCAGAGTTAGGAGAGTCTGCTAGCATCTCTCGACCCTGGTGTACTAGAGCTATATAGTAGGGTTGACATCATAGGGATATGGCCGGAGTATGGGACACCGCAGGAAGCAATGTGGGTTGACGAGGCCGAGTTTAGTGACCTTGAACAGGACAACATAGCTATCAGTACATTTGGGATAGAGGTTTACATTTCAGCAGATATGTGGTATGGCACAATTAGAGTTATTTGATGCAGGATTTGGTGCACTTGTAGAGCGCATGGGAGTTTCAGGGATGCTCATGTTTGATTCCTTCCATTGTTGGGGGAATTTGAGAGTAAATGGAGATGAGGACACTATGTGGCAGGTTGGGTCTTCTTGGTTAGGAATCAAGTACATGGGTAGATCATCTTCTTGGCTAGCAGGGGATTTGGATACTACTGGAGGTGGTAATTTGGAGACTAGTTTAGGTGAGAAACTCCTTGAGGGATGGATATTGTATTTACTTGCTCCATTGGTTGGGGGTCTTCAGGAGACTCTTTGTGTTGATGTCTTACAGAACTATACTTTACAGGGCATTGCATTTCACATCTTGATTTGGGATCCATGGATTAGAGTGACTGGTAGTCTAGTGGTTGATGGAGTTGAGACCAGAGTAGAGTGGTTGCATGAGGAGTTGATTGAGGATCTACTACACATGATAGTTCTACTCATCACAAGCTGTATTGAAAAGTCAACAAGAAACATGTGTCTAATTTATTTTTCCCTTAAATAAATTAGACAATAAATATTAATCTATTATCTCATTCATAACTGAGTGATTTGGAATTGTAACATAATTATAAGTGTAGTTAAGTGAGTTAAGATCAATTGTACTAGTTTTAACTAAACATGCACTAGTGAGAGTTCAGTTAATCAGTGAACTCACATGCAACTGAAGATTTTCCATGGTTAACTACATGCATGTCAGTTCCAATGGACATCTAGTTGAGATAACAGGTGAAAGGGACAGTTTGGCTATCAGTTGTGATTTGATCACACATGTAGTGGATATGCTTATGAGCATGTGCAAACTAGGCAATTCGTAATTCATGGTGAGAATTCAATTTGCAGAGATTGTGTAGAGGAGGCAAGCTGTCTGGACATAGGAATTGGTGCATGTATTTGCTAATTTGTGTATGACAGTGTGAGACGATTGTTTTGTACTGAGAGCTCTTGGATTAGAGTTTTGTATGAGATTGTTTCATGATTCATGATATACATAATATATGATAGTGGGGTTTTTAGCTTTACGCTTTCCCGGTAAAACTTCTGTGTTGTGTGTTATTGATATTTCACTTTGTTCTTATGGTTGTGATCGTGGTTTAATTGCTTCCGCAATAATAATAGTAGAAGCGATTTTGTATTTAACAAGTGGCGAAAATTGTTAGATCAGGAGAATCGCAAGAATACATTAATTTGTATCGTAATTTCTACATGGTATCAGAGCCACGGAGGCCACGGAGCTACGGAAGTGAGGTGCGAACAACATCATATTCTCGCAGGTCCTGTCTCTAGTAGGGTGCGAACTGTAGTACTGAAAACTATGCTAATTTTCAGGAACAGTAATTCTTGCACCCTAGACAAAGGCAAGGTGTGAACTTCATTGGCATTCTTGCAGGCAAATACACTAGCAGGGTGCGAACTTCCCTCACCCTAACAGTGAAGCAGGGTGCGAACTTCATTGGCATTCTCGCAGGCTACATTGGAGCAGGGTGCAAACTTGTCAGGCAAGTTCTCGCAGGCTACAGTGGAGCAGGGTGAGAACTTGATAGGCAAGTTCGCAGGCTATACACAGGCAAGGTGCAAACTTCCCTCAGGTTGCTCTCAGGTGGGGTGTGAACCTCCCAGGGCAAGAGGAAAGTGAAGGAGTTGAGTTTTGAGTTGGATAACATTCGAATTTGCAATATTTTCTTGGTGCGATACTTGATTCAAGATCGAAATGTCTTTCAATGGCTTGAGGTTGGAGTATGCACTCAAGGGCAGCTCTAACTACATTTATTGGAAGGACAGGATGGAGGCAGTGCTTGAAGACAATGGCTTGAAGGGTTACATTGACGCAGATGTTCCTAAGCCGGATGCGACAGACACTGCAAATCTTGATGCATGGCAAAAGAAAGTAGCAAAGGCAAGGAGGATTCTGTTGGAGGGAGTACGAGACCACATTGTCTCAAGTCTCCATGGGAAAACCACACCATATGCAATGTGGAAGGTTTTGATAGATCTGTTCTAAAATAGCAGCGACCATAGGAAATTGGTGCTCAAATATAAACTCAAGAAGATCAAGATGGAGAAAGGAGAAACCATTCCAAAATATCTCACGAAGTTTGTCCAATGTCGGGATGAGCTTGGAAGTGTGGGAATAACAATCGCTGCTGATGATTTGGTGAGCTTGGTGCTCCTAGGAATTCCCAAGGGTTGGCACAGTTATCAAGACTCTGTCAATGGAAGGGAAAAATTGCCGGATTGGGAACGACTATGGTCGGATCTAGTGCAAGAGGAGTTTAGGCAGAACACCAAAGATGGATCTTCATCAAAGTGTGATGATGAAGAGGATTGTGCTTTGACTGCCAAGGCAAGGAAAGGGAAAGGGAATAAATTCCAATCAAATTCCGAGTCTAAAGTCAAGAAGCTGGATTTTTCCAAAGTGAAGTGTTTTCACTATCACGAACGTGGGCATCTCGCTACTGACTGTCTGTAGAAGAAGAAGAACAAGACGGTTGCTAGAGTTGCAACTGGTGAGGCTCTTGTCTCACAATTTGAGCTTGACTTCTCTTTGATCGCATGCATGGCTTCAAGTGCATCGTGATCGATGTGGTATTTGGATAGTGGTGCTTCCTTCCACATGATGGGAGATAAAGAGTCTTTCATTGACTTGGAGAAGAAAGATCTCAGAATGCATATAGAGATGGGCGACGATGGATGATACAGTGTGATTGGTATTGGTACCATTACCTTTCAGAGGGAGTCAGGTAAACCATTTTAGTTGAAAAATGTTATGCATGTTCTAGGTCTGAAGAAAAACTTGGTCTCAGTCGCAATGTTGGAGGACAGAGGCTATGATGTTGTTTTTAGTAGTGGAAAATCCTACCTGCGACATAAAGCAACGGGTCAAGTCAAGAAGATAGGGATTCGAGTTAAGAATCTCTACATGCTGGAGGTAGATGGTTGTAGTGCCATGATAAGCAAGGCAGAAAAAGTGGTGAGCCGGGATGAGGGCGAATTATGACACAGGAGACTAGGCCATCTTCATCATGGAGCCTTGAAGATTATGCGACAAATATCTACTGGACTTCCAATGGGAACACTTGCTCAGTTAGATCAGTGCAAGGGGTGTATCCTGGGGAAGTATGTAAAGTCCACCTTTCATGAAAAGGAGAACCGTGCTTCGGTGATCCTGGAGAGAGTTCACACGGATGTGTGTGGGCCATTCTCAGTTGCTTCAATAGCAAAACATAGGTATTATGTTATTTTTGTTGATGACTTTTCTTGTAAATGCTGGATATTCTTCATGCAGAAGAAGGATCAAACATTCTCAAAGTTTTGTGAGTTTAAAGCATTGGTGGAGAAAGAGTTGGGGAAGCAAGTGAAAGCTCTAAGGAGTGATAATGGTGGAGAATAAATCTCTAACGAATTCAAAGACTTCTACAGCAGAGAAGGAATTCGAAGAGAACTCATAGCGCCTCATAACCCACAACAAAATGGGGTTGCGGAGAGATAGAACAAAACGATCGTGGGTGCAACACAAGTGATGTTGCATGATCAGGGCCTACCAATGCATTTGTGGATAGAAGCATGCAATACTACAGTTTATGTGCATAACCATTGTCCTCATAGAGTAATTGGCATGAGTACACCTGAAGAAGCTTTTACTGGTAAGAAACCTGATGTTTCTCATTTTAAAAATTTTGGTTCATCTGTTTATGTGCATGTAAACAAGGATGCCAGGAAGAAGCTGGAACCGACTTCTGAAGTTTGGATATTTGTGGGGTACACAGAAACACCCCATAGTTATCATGTGTATTTTCCAAATAGCAAGATGACTGTTATGCGACGGGATATAAAATTCGATGAGGGGAAAGCCATGCGGTTGTCGCTTGAGAGGGAGCTAGACTTGCATGCAGAAGAGGAACTGTTGGTTCCCAAAGATGAGTCTCAAGATGTGGATCAACCACATGAAGAGGTTCATGGAGTGGAGGAAACCACTCAAGTAGATCCATCCATCAGAAATGGTAGAAAGCGCAACACGGAAGCTGATAGATTGATATTAGATGTTGCACAGAATGTAGTAGCCCCTACTTCACAGCGCAGACAGAGACAGTCTCCTGATCGATTTGCTGGATACATGGATCTTATGAGAAAATGTATTGTGACTGAACCATCTTCCTTTCAGGAAGAAGTGCAGGACCCCACTTGGGTTGATGCTATGGTAGAGGAGTATGACTCCATTGTCAAAAACGGTGTATGGGAAATTGTCCCAAGACCGATTGATAAATCAGTGGTAGGTTCAAGATGGATCTACAAGGTAAAGCAAGATGCTGATGGGAGTGTGGAGAAATACAAGGCCAGGTTTGCGGCCTGGGGCTTCTCACAGATCGAGGGGATAGATTATGGTGAGACCTTTGCACCTATCGCTAGGTACTCTTCCATAAGATCCATCCTTGCACTCTCAGCACAGATGGGCTGGTGCATTCATCAGATGGATGTAAAAACTGTGTTCCTCAATGGGATCATTGAGGAAGAAGTGTACATTGAACAACCAGAAGGTTTTGATACCTTTGACAGAGAGTCGCATGTGTGCAGACTCAAGAGAGCATTGTATGGGCTGAAGCAAGCACCCTGTGCTTGGTACACTCGGATAGACAACTATTTCACCAGATTGGGCTTCACCAAAAGTGAAGAAGATGCAAACCTATACCAAATTGTGGTGGAGGATAAGCTTTTAATCATTGTGCTTTATGTGGATGATTTAATATTGAATGGTGATGAGCAGCTGATACACTCATGCAAGGATGACCTTGCAAAGGAGTTTGAGATGAAGGATTTGGGCCTTCTTCATTATTTCCTTGGATTGGAAATATGGAAGCGAGATGGTGAACTTTTTGTGTCTCAAGGCAAGTATACCAGGGAGATACTGGGTAAGTTTAACATGGAGGGTTGCAAACCCATGGATACTCCTCTTCCAGGAAACTGGAGGAAAGAGGATGCTACTTATGGAGAGGTAGTGGATGCTACTGTCTATTGACAATTAGTGGGTTCGCTAATGTATTTAGTGAACACAAGGCCGGACATTTGCTATGCGGTTAACAAACTAAGTCAAGCGATGGTTAAGCCTACCAAACTCTTTTGGAAGGCGGGTAAGCATGTCCTAAAATATCTGAAGGGCACATTAGAGTATGGATTATGGTACAGACAGACGAATGAGGTGAAGTTGCATGGCTTCACGGATGCAGATTGGGCGGGTAGCCCAACGGACATAAAGAGCACATCAGAAGGGATCTTTAGTATCGGATCTACAACTGTTTCTTGGTAGCAGGAAACAGAGATTTGTGGCACTCAGTTCAGCGGAAGCAGAATACATGGCAGCGAGTCAAGCTGCATGTGAAGCTATCTGAATGAGAAATATCTTGGTTGGTTTGTTTGGTTCTCATTTAGATCTGACAGTGATTTATTGTGATAATCAGAGTTGCATTAAACTCTCGATTAATCCTGTGTTTCATGATAGATCTAAGCATATAGATATCCGGTATCATCATCTCAGAGATTATGTGCAGCGGAAGATCATGTTGCTTTAATACATTCCTACGGAAGATCAGGATGCAGACATTTTGACGAAGGCGCTCGCCAGGAACAAATTCGAATATCATAGAGACAGGATTGGGGTGAAGGATAATCCCTTTCTTGTTGAGAGGGAGTGTTGAAAAGTCAACAAGAAACATGTGTCTAATTTATTTTTCCCTTAAATAAATTAGACAATAAATATTAATCTATTATCTCATTCATAACTGAGTGATTTGGAATTGTAACATAATTATAAGTGTAGTTAAGTGAGTTAAGATCAGTTGTACTAGTTGTAACTAAACATGCACTAGTGAGAGTTCAGTAAATCAGTGAACTCACATGCAACTGAAGATTCGCCATGGTTAACTACATGCATGTCAGTTCCAATGGACATCTAGTTGAGATAACAGGTGAAAGGGACAGTTCGGCTATCAGTTGTGATTTGATCACACATGCAGTGGATATGCTTATGAGCATGTGCAAACTAGGAAATTCGTAATTCATGGTGAGAATTCGATTTGCAGAGATTGTGCAGAGGAGGCAGGCTGTCTGGACATAGGAATTGGCGCATGTATTTGCTAATTTGTGTATGACAGTGTGAGACGATTGTATTGTACTGAGAGCTCTTGGATTAGAGTTTTATATGATATTGTTTCATGATTCATGATATACATAATATATGATAGTGGGGTTTTTAGATTTACGCTTTCCTGGTAAAAATTTTGTGTTGTGTGTTATTGATATTTCACTTTGTGCTTATGGTTATGATTGTGGTTTAATTGCTTCCACAATAATAACAGTAGAAGCGATTTTGTATTTAACAAGTGGCGGAAATTGTTAGATCAGGAGAATCGCAGGAATACATTAATTTGTATCGTAATTTCTACATTCTAGGGGCATGCGTGGTGAACACTTTGAGGGACCATGCTTTGAGGGGAGAGTACTTCATGTCTCCCAGGTGGATATGGGACCCTGGGATCATACAAAGTCTGATTCAACTATTGCTTGAGGACAAGCAATATTCGGGCAAGGAGGATTGTAATGTCCCCATTTTTGGATTCCCTTATGTAACGGCTTGGGATGCCTGCCAAAGTAGCCAATTGGGGGTGATAGTGAGCTCAGGTAGTTTTGAGGATTTTTATGGGGCCTGACTTACATTGTTCATCGTATTTCATCGTCAGGATCCATTCCCTAGAGCTTGTCCTTGGTTTCATTGCATTCCGACAATTTCCGTAATTTTGGGTTATTATTGAACATATTTTAATTAATTACACTGAAGGTGTTACTTGAAGCTTGTTTCTTGGAGGAACACCTTCCTTGTTGGAATCGGGACAAAAATATCTACAGGATAAGATGATAAAAAGTGACTTTCAGTGGCAAGAGAAGTTATAAGGGCAAATTAATCACTTTTTGGAGTAAAAAGGGTCATTAAATTAATAAAGTGATTTTATGAAGAAATATTAATTTGAATTAAAAGTCACTTGAATGGAAAAAGGTGAAAGGGGGTATAAAAGAGAGATAGGGGCTCATATTCTCTCTTTCATGTTGATTTATTTTTAATGTCCGGCCTCTTGGCTAAAGAGCTCAATATACTTGAGGGCTTTGAGGGTTTTGACTAAATAAACCCTAGAGATCAGCAAGGCAGTGAAAGATACTCCCGTTATTGATCCAAGCTTATCCAAGGTGGTGAAAGATTCCACCCTCACCATTCTATTCAGTTCATATATATTTCATCCATTCATTTGTGAAGCAGGGCGAATTGTGAGAAGGGTTTTCTTCAGGAGGGGTGCAACAGAGATCTTGGAGAAGTTCGATTTAGCCTCCAGAAGAGACATATAACTCAAATGTTCACTTGCATGTCTATTCCACCTCCCAATCTATTAGATATTGGAGATTTTGGAGAGGATCTGTGAGGAGATTCATTATTTTGTACCCAAGGAGAAATATTGCTTGGAGTGGCGCATCTGGTAGTGGAAATCTTCATATTTTGGGGTTGTATTAGTTTCTACTTGTTGGGATCAAGTTGTATAAATTTTGAGTGAATTATTTATGAGGATATTGGCCATTTCATTGGTGGATTGAGCCTCATCTTCGGCCAGGGCGAATTCAGACCAAGCAGGGCACATATTTTGTCATTGGGGCCATCCTTTGCTGAAGAAATTACATAATTTTGGAGCAGTTTGATAGAGGGTTTCTATTGGGAGACTCTTTGCCTTTCTTTGGCTGCATTTTGTATGTATTTTCTAGACATATATTAGTTGTAGCAAATATGTTTCAGATCTGGAAATCACTGTATGTTGGACAACCAAGTGCATATTAAATAAAGCAAGAATTTGAGGCACTATCTTATGGTGTTTAATAGCTATTAGCTTCTGATTTATTTGGTTATCATTGCATGTGTTTTCATTATATATTACATGAATAAATATAGCCCAAAATACATCAGAAAATACACTTAAATTAATGCTACAACCATTGCACACAAAGTGTTTGACAAAACACTTCAACCATCCCACTACAACTAAACATAACAACAAACAAAAATTTAGAACATCCACTCATTGGGAAGGGTTTTAGGTGTTGCATGTGATGTGTTTGACATAAACTCCATCCCTTAAACTTGAGTTAATTGGCGCAACAAGTACTGAAGTGATTTCAAGGGAGTTGGGAGCTTGTATGCCAAGTGTTTGACGAAATTCCTCAACCACATAGATCTGATTTTTACATCAGATTTGGTTGGGAACATTACACATTTTCTCAATGATTTGGTGAAACCAGTGTTACACTTACGCAATAATATCAGAATTATCGTGATATTATCACCAAAACCCAACTCGATGATAATATCGCCAATATTTATCGTGATAAATTCCAATCCCGTAATTATTGTGATAATTTTTAATTATAGCGATAATTTGTAATTATCGCGAGACGATACAAATTATCGCCCTGCTGATATCCGGCCCGCTTTAAGACATGATTTTGGGTTTTTTAACCTCATTTTGCAAAAGTTACTAAGGAGGATTGAGCACTAAGGATACTATGACCATTTTCCATCAAGTAAACAAGGGGAAATCTGTAGGTTTCATTGTCACCAACTAAGCATTTGTGGAGTGGGGATTTACTCCAATCTACCATATCCATATTCCTCGGTATGTAGAAAAATTTATGCCTTTACTTTCTTTGTTTTTTAATATTTAGTATAGGGTTTGTAATGGGAATGTTGTTGCCCTTATACACACTTGCAAACGTGAGCTAAGTCCAGCTCACTTAGTGTGTCCTTGGAGGCACAATGCATAGGTTCACAGCCCACGCTATCACTTTGACCAAAACCTCTTCTGTCTAGGCTTACTCCTAGAGAAGCCAAGGGGGGTAGACCCTAGTTTCTAGATAAAGTTTAGAGTTTAAGTTCTAGGAGTTGTTTTTAATTTGTTAGGGTTTGGGGGAATCTAACCTATGATGCTAATGCAGCAATGAAAGATGCAAGGGTTAGTATGTGAAGCAAGCCTTTCCCTAAGTCAACTAAGACTAGTGCCTAAGGTTGGGAAAGGGGTCAACTACAGTTAAAGGGTGTTTCGTTACAATAGAATTACAAGTTACAAAAGAATAAATGTACCAATACTTACAGTAAAGAATGCTAGAGATACAATGATACAATACAGCAAGCTAATCACGTTATATATGTGTAGGATATCAAGAAAATCAAGGCGAGAGCATCATCAACGCATTAAGCCTAAGCATGACCCAATAGCACTTACTCTATTGGGCTGCTCCTCAATGGCAACATCAACATTCACAAATCAAAGGAAACTTAGAAGATCTAAAAGTTTCAAGCATAAGTGTTTCACAATGATTATGACACTTAATTAACCACAAAGTACTACTTGTATCAAGATATTTAGAGATTAGGTTCACAAGTATTAAACCACAAGATATATCAATTTAAACCAAGGTTATCAAATACTTAGTGATTAAGGGTTTTTAAGATTGGAATGATTTTATTACCCTTATTAAATGTTTCACCAAAGCCTCCTCCCCTGATTGCCAAATAGGTGTTGGATGCTCAAGAAGTGAGGCAACGAATCCTACCCTAGCTGTCCAAGTCATCCCAAAGAATTGAGTTTTTACGAAAATGACGCTCCTTCGCACCGTGAGACCGTCCCCGGCCTATCACCTTCCATTTCCCTCCTCAATCCCCATTTTAGATGGTGAATATGGTGGGTCTAAGGTACCCTATTAAGTCTATTAAGTTGATATATCAATTGGTTAGACTTTTAGGTGTATTTTGGAGTGTTTTAGTGATTTTAGGATGCCTTAAAGTGGTGATTTATTGCCAAGGCTGAAACTCACTTCAGCTTGTTAAGTGTGTTATCTAAGCATAAGAATGAAGCATCTAACACATGTATAGTAATGGAAAAACAATCTGAAATAACAATTTAGTTGGTCACCATGATTGCACCATTAACATGAGAAAGATTGTAAAAGAATACTAGAGCACAAAGCAAGAACAATTTGCCCAAAAAAGAGATCAAGATGATCACACTTATCTTATGTTTGTTAAGAGCATAAAGATCAAAGAATTAAGTGTGAAAATGAAAATGAAGATTCAAGTATGCACCTACACTATCAACTTATCCAACAATTGTTAAATTAGGTGTGTTGGCAAATGACCTTAAGATATTAAAGCATGAAAGGAGAAACCATTTACTAAACTATTAAAACATTAGGCACTTAGTGTGTTGGATTTAAGCATGTAAAAAGAGATAGATCTTAATATGAATTAAACATGCAAGTTGATTATGCCCCAAGGGCTTAGACTAAGGATTAAAGTGTGTGAGATCTAGATCTAGAATATTTAGACTTTAAAACATGAATCAATCACAAGCACATTAAAACCCTAGCCTTGCTATTTGGGGTATTCCTCTCCCAAAATGTAGGCAATTATTAAACTTATAAGAAACTTGAAAAGAGAGAGAAAGACAAGAAATAAAGACAAGCAAGAGAAGCAAGCAAGAAACTCTACAAAATAGCTCACTAGCCCCACGTCCTAGGCTTGGAAGATGACCAACATCAACCAAACCCCATGTCCTAGCTTGAGGAAGAGCTCAAAAATTGAAGAAGAGAAGATTTTCACTTACCCTAAGCTACGCTAGGCTCACACGTGGGAGGAGGCCATACCAATCCTTCTCCCAAGCCAATGAGTCACTAAAAATCAACAAAACAAGTAGATCTATGCACAAGAAGCCCTAAAACTTGAAATAGAAGGTTGTTAAATAGCTACCAACTTGTAGGAGGGCCTTGGAGTGTTGTGTGGACGTTTTTGGGTAGCCTAATCCCCTCAACCAGATCTGAAACCTGGAAAAGCTACACACAACAATCAAAGTGAAGAAAAACTTTTGCTTTTTAGGGAAAACATTTTTCACAATTTTTTTTGATAAAAATATTAGATTTAGATGACCAATCTACTATTTTAATGTTAGCTGAAATATATATGGAATGAATAGCAAAAGAGAAAAAGTAAATGAGAGAGAAAAGAGGAGTTTATGTGTGTTTCAAGGGAGGACTCTTCCTTGAGGCATTCCCAATGAAACCCTTGAAGCCAAACCTACAATATCTAACAAAATGATATGCATACAATAGATAATATGGTTGAATATGCTAATAAGATGAAATACTTGCACCCTATCTAGCAAACCAACATATATAGATCTACAAGAATACTCTTTGTTAGATCTACCTAAGTAAAATACTTTACCCAAGATTTACCTATGCCATCATCATATCAAATCAAAACAAGATTACCTCATGTGTAGCAAGAACAAAAGTACTTGTTGCTCTTCCAAAAATCCTCCAAAGTTTCTCCTTTATTATTACTCAAGAAATAGATCTTGCAGAAATACTTGCTCCAAAACCCTAAGAGCCAAAGAATGGGAACAAGAAGATAGAGAGAGAGTGGAAAATCAAGTAGCATAACAATAGCGCAAGATATGGTAAATAAATGAGGGTGAGAGGGGTTCCATTTATACTTGGGGAGGCAAACTCACCCCTCTTGGATCAATGCCAAGTGTCCACCACCAAGCATAAGAGGGAATCCCAAGGGTAGGGCACACCATCTAGGGTTTGTGAGGTAGATCTAGGGTGTGGATGAGTGGTAGGGTGTTGGGATCACACAAAATAGGTAGTGGGAGGCTAGGGGATGCGTGCCAAGGGAGAGAAAGGGGCCCCAAATCATAAAAACGATTTTTTCTAGGAGGTCCACAAGAGGGGGAACATAACTCTCCTTGGAGGGCGCACCACTTGGGGGAGAGGGAAATAATGGAGTGAAGTAAATGAGGTAAAGGGAGTGGATCCAATCTAGGAGGTGACATGGAGGCCTAGGAAAAGTGTGCCACATGTGAGAGGCCCCCTGATCAGAATCTGGACCAGGGGTCTAAAATTTGCTCAATTTTCAAAGTGCTTGGAATGCGACGAAAACGACGCCATTGCGTCCGTCTCGTTCTCCTGATTCCGGTGGTATATTTACTTTCGAAAACGGAGTCCGTATGGAGAATTTATCGCGATCTGTTCGGCGAGCCAAACAGGAAAAAAAATGATGTTGACAGGGCAGGCCGTACAACTGACGTAAGCGACTGTACGGTGACATGGCATTTGCTGACGTGGCAGTCGACGTGGCAATATTTGATTGGTTGTCTTTGGATGAGTCTGGTGGCGACACGTGGCATGATTATGTGCAATGAAAAGGTGCCACGTGGCCCAATGAAGGGCTGCCACGTGGCACCCTGGGTTTGGCTATTTGGTCGTTTAAAAGTTATATGGAGGCCGCAGGGTTCGATCCCCGGACCTCCCCTCCGTTGAAGCGCTTTAACATATGCCAACCTACCAACGCGCCATGCGTTGGCCTTTATGTAACATATGGAAAACATTTTATATGAATTTACATTTGGTATTAACCGGCGGGGGGTCGGGCTGGGGCTACGCCCAGCCCGTGGTCACTTTGTATTAACATATGACCGAGCCATGTAATAATTTGCGCGCGCGGGTTTTTTAACATTGTTCCGGTTCTATTGTATTAACACTATGCATGGGGTATTAAAATTGGTGACCACCGTTCAAAGGTTTGGTGTATTGCAATATGGAGCGCGGGATTTGTATGTAAACATTAAAGCCCGTGGTCGCGTGGTTCCTATCCATGTGACCAATATATATTTAAACGGAGCGCGGGCGCGTTTTACAATTGTGGATTAAACCCACGGTGTATATGTGTTTTAATATGACCGTTTTAAAATTATGCGCGTT
>ML778797.1:1673273-1714929 GCA_009831015.1 Picea engelmannii | reverse complement strand
AGATGCGACAGTTGCTTGAAGAGCAAAAAAGACTTTGCTGTCATTATCTTTCAGTCTTGTATAATTCATTTTCAAGATTGATGGTTTTCTTGGCTTGTGACAAGATGTCGCAGGAAATTTTGCAGCCATTGGAGAGTGGATTGCTGACACCAAAAAGTTCACAAGAGGGACTTGATTCTCAGTGGGAAGGCTGGAAGTCTTCCAAGCACAGAGAGCGCAGTGGGTCAGCAGCAGCCAGAGAGCAGTGGTTGAGGGACATAGTCAGTTGCAGTGCAAGGCATGTCAAGGTACCCAGGTGATTGTCGAAAAGGCTTTTCAAGTAGAATTAGTTGATATAACTTGAAAGAAGAAGAGTATTGCAGCTCAGGTAGATACTCATAATCTTTTGTGGGTCCAAAATCCTTTCAGTGGGAAGGCGTGATCAGAATCTGGACCAGGGGTCTAAAATTTGCTCAATTTTCAAAGTGCTCGGAATGTGACGAAAATGGTGCCATTGCGTCCGTCTCGTTCTCCTGATTCTGGTGGTATATTTACTTTCGCAAACAGAGTCCGTATGGAGAAGTTATCGCGATATGTTCGCCGAGCCAAACAGGAGAAAAAATGATGCTGACTGGGCAGGACATACAGCTGACGTGGCAGAGGCCATACAACTGACGTAAGCGATCGTACGGTGACGTGGAATTTGTTGACGTGGCAGTCGACGTGGCAATATTTGATTGGTTGTCTTTGGATGAGTCTGGTGGCGACACGTGGCATGATTATGTGCAATGAAAAGGTGCCACGTGGCCCAATGAAGGGCTGCCACGTGGCACCCTGGGTTTGGCTATTTGGTCGTTTAAAAGTTATATGGAGGCCATGGGGTTCGACCCTCGGACCTCCCCTCCGTTGAAGCGCTTTAACATATGCCAACCTGCCAACGCGCCACGCGTTGGCCTTTATGTAACATATGGAAAACATTTTATATGAATTTACATTTGGTATTAACCGGTGGGGGTTCGGGCTGGGGCTACGCCCAGCCCGTGGTCACTTTGTATTAACATATGATCGAGCCGTGTAATAATTTGCGCGCGCGGGTTTTTTAACATTGTTCTGGGTTCTATTGTATTAACACTATGTGCGGGGTATTAAAATTGGTGACCACCGTTCAAAGGTTTGGTTTTGTATGTAAACATTAAAGCCCGTGGTCGCGTGGTTCCTATCCATGTGACCAATATATATTTAAACGGAGTGCGGGCGCATTTTACAATTGTGGATTAAACCCACGGTGTATATGTGTTTTAATATGACCGTTTTAAAATTATGCGTGTTTTGGATTTTGGTTGGGTTTTAAAACCACGCGCCCGCCACTTGTCGAACCCACATTTAATCTACAGAACGAGAGCCAAGATTTGCGCTGGGACGTGGCCATATGGTCCCCCATGCGCCCAACACCTCCGTCCTCGGGGGATATAGTTGCGCTAACGATGCGACATTTTAGTACCATTTTCGGAACGCGCATTTATGCTGAGTTTTGGCACGAGAAACGCCTGAAGCTAGGTTCATTCTTCCAGGGGTGCAGAATGGCGAACAGGTAAACAGAGCTTGAAGGGGAAAAATGGCAGAGGCCATAACTTTTTGAGTTTTTGACCAAATCAGGTGTTGTAAAAGCCCAGCTAAGGGTTTTTGGACGTCCTGAGTCCATTGGAACCATTTTCATAGGCATTTGAAGAGCCTATTTGCAGGTTTTTCACATTTGAAGTTTGAGGAAGCTTCAAGAGCCTTAAAGCCCTCATTGTTTGAGGCATTGCTCAGATGAGCACATATCCATTTTCTGAGACTGAATAGTCATTTCTGACTGTTTATTATGCTCTGAACACATTGGGATAGGTTTCCGATCCATTGGAGGACTTTTATAGGTGTTTTTGCGTCATTCAAGCTCAGGGAAGCTTGGAGGTCACATGTAGAAGAGGTCATTGTTGGATGAGCCATTGTCCATTTGCAGAGTTTTAACTGTCATTTTTGGGGTTTTTATGTATTCTGAATCCAATGGTACAGTCTGTAAATCCATTGGAGTTGAGAAGCAGCTTGTAAAGAGCATTTGAAAAACTAATCCCAAAGAGCCAAGTCCATTGAAGGAGGCTCAAGGAGATGTAGCCCAGAGAGGGGTGAATTCCCTTATCATCTTGGTATTGCTGTGATTTTGATGTGTTATTTGCTGCATTTTATACTGCTGTGTATTTGCTTATAACACATATTTAATCTTATAAAAGACCAATTTCTCACACATATACATTGACAAGAAGAAACCAAGAACTTAACACATGAACCAACTTTCACATTTGAACACATGAAGCAAGGTCCTGTTAAGATTTATTTTATGAGGTAGAGGGTGCTTGCATAGCATAACAAGTCAGCCTTCTATTTATTGATCACCCCCCCCACACATCCAACTTCAAGTTACAACGTTTTACTAGCTAGGGGGGGTGTCACTTCTCCTAGGGGGCGTGAGGATTGAGTGAGTGTGAGGGGGTAACGGGTTAGAAAAGGTTAAATCAAGTTGGGTGGGTAGGTTTAGGCTAGGAAACCTCTCTCTTATATTTTTCCACCTTTACATCATCCTCTAACTCATTATTACAAAATTACATTTTTGCTATGTTTGGACTTTAGCAATTAAAATTGTTGTTTTTAACTGACTAACACTCCGGGTGGACAAACCCATGGAAAAAGTTGTCTGACTGAGATAAAACTTGGTTTTTGGATGTAGGAGGTCTCATTCCATTTCTTTTGAGCACAAATACCCCTATCAAAAGTCAAAGGACCTAGTTTTTACAATTTTTTCTCATAAATAATTAAACCTCCAAACTTAGGGAAATTTAATTAATAATTAATTAATAAATAAAATCTACTCTAGACTGAAGGGAATTCCGCAAACTTTCTAATATGTCTTGCATGGTCATTTACAATGATTCCTAAAAATAGTTATCAGAAAATAAGCTCGTTGGAATGCCTTTCACCACTTTGGAGGAATTATTGCAAATGTGAGGGAAAAACTCAAGGGAAATCAATAAGGATGAAAATCTCAATTGATAACCTGAGGATAAAAAACCCTCGATGAAAGGAACTCTCCCAATGAACCGATCCCAAAGTAACTGACCTAACTATGACCCATGCAAACCTATTATATTAATGATCCACACAGGGGTGCAGAAATTCCAGTTACAAAAAGAAGTGTTGGGGCCAAAAATGCCCTATAGAACCAAAAGTCTTCGACAAATGAGCATCTAATGATGCATCTCTTCATGACACATGGATTTGAACACCTATGTTGGAGAGGCGGTCAACAAGGAGATTTAACACTTATGTAGTTATGATAATTTAATTGCATCATTCTTTAAGTTTTTTGTGGATTTGGATTCTGAATTTCTCCATTTGTTTTGTGTCATAGGTTTAAATTTTAAATATTTAATCGATGCTCTACAAAATAGCAAAGCCATTGGACCCAATGTGGGAGTATGGTGAACCATATGAGGGTCATAATAGAACAAAGCTGAGTTGCAAGCTATGTGGAATGGAGATGTCTGGTAGAATCAACCGCTTGAAATACCACCTTACCAAAATCCCAAGGCATGAAGTGGTAATTTTCCATGGAGCTACCCTAGTTGTTGTCCTTGTTATCCCTATTTTGCGGGATAACTAAGGAGATCATGTCTCGAGGCCCTCAGGTTGCATACATGGAGTGCCAAGAGACGACATGACTAGTAGTATCCACTTGCACATACGAAAGCTCGCTCTATCACCACATTCATATCCATTGTCAACGCATCCACCACACCAGCTAGCTTCTGAAAGGAAGAGGGGTCTTTCTCCATGGAGTACAAGTTG
Organism: Picea engelmannii; assembly: GCA_009831015.1. Taxonomy (NCBI): domain Eukaryota; kingdom Viridiplantae; phylum Streptophyta; class Pinopsida; order Pinales; family Pinaceae; genus Picea; species Picea engelmannii. The sequence continues at coordinate 1,711,068 of ML778797.1, read as the reverse complement.
AGTATTGTGGCAAGTAATCACCCTAATATTTAAGGCATTTAAACATGTTGTATTTGAGCTACTTTTGATTATAGAACATCTGCTTGGTCATTATGCTTTTGACCCTGGTTGACCTTGGTGAGTGTCATAGATTTCCTAGTAAATGGCCAACCTTTGGGGAAGGTTTGCATCTGGAGGTCCCTTGAGGGGTTATCGTACCACTCCCGACCATACTTACCACTTTCTGCTCATTACACTCCCATCATATTGTCTTCTTCTAGGCCCTTTTACTTTAGTGACCCAAGAAGGGCATGTACCTCATTTCATGGGAAGAAGGGGTTGAAGGCCCAAAGGGATTGTTGTTGGCTAAAAATATAAAAGCTAAGTTATCGGATCCGTGGGGTATGGACGTTGAATCTACAGATCCAGATCCGCACGGGATCCACTAGCACCATGTTTCCATTGTCAAGGGAGACAAATCTACAAGGGTAGAAATGGATCCCATATTTGGAAACATAGCCCATAAACTAGGAAATGGATCCCAACCGAGCCAAACCCACGCACGCAAATCCCAAAGATAGTTTCGTCGATTTTAGGCTTTTTGTCTTTTTTTAGGGTTTTAATATCAAGAGTTAGATTATAAGGGTTCCCGAACCGACTTCAAAGGCAACTGGAAAGTGTAGTTGTCTATAGCAGTCAGAGTATGGGCTTTGAAAACTGGAAGTGGTCGGAAGTCAACTCGTTGTCACCAGTCGTCGGCTCATTGTCTGCACTCAATCTGGAGTCGGGGCAATCAACTTGGAAGCATAGGAACAGGTCCACCAACATCGACGGGTCCACTAGCTTGGAAGCATAGGAACTCGCAGGTATGAAATGCTATGTCCGCCCTCATTTCATTACAAAGTATTTATTATTTACAAGTTTTCATTTTTAAATTTGTATTTTTATTATCTATATAGTATAAACTTAACAGTTACAAAATTTTTACAGCGTATATAGGTTATAAACTTTTGTATTGTTATTAACTTATTACTTAGTATTTATTTAAATATATAAATATCTTGTATATTTTGTATTTATTTAAATATATAAAGTTTAAACTTTAGTGTTTTGTATTTATATATATATATATATATATATATATATATATATATATATATATATATAACATCACCATAATATATAAAAATATCATCATATATATATAAATAGTATTTATATATATTAAATATGTAAATTATGAAATTCTAATATAATTATATATCTGCTTCATTAATATGTTGCTCAATTTTACCAAATACTGAATATTAAAAGGAATTTGTATATATTAAAAATTTAAATAGTATCAATACTGTTATCCCCTATCCTAGGTATAACTAAGGATATTATGTCTTGAGGCCCACAGGTCCTAGACATGGAGTACTGAGATCCAGACGACTTGAGCTTGGCCCTGAAGGGGCCATCTTTCCTTCAGTGCATCCCATCTATCAGCAGCAACAACATCCATCTCACCAGCCTGGTTCTGAAGTAGCAGTGGGTCTTGCTCCATGAGGTAATGAGTCCAGGTATCATGGTACGTGTCACTCTAATTTTCGAAGCATTTGAATATGTTGCACTGAACTCTTCTTTATTTCATAACGTTTACTTGGAAATTATGCTCTTTAACTTGTTCATACCTGGGGGGGTGACATAATGCCCTAGTAAGATGGTTCCCTTTAGGATGAGTTGTCACTTGGTGGGTCTATGAAAGGTCATCATTTGTTCCTTCCATATTTACCATTTTTCATCATTATCCCTCTCAACTTCCCCTACCTTGGTTCTGGCATTGGGTTTGCCACACTAGGAAGGGTTGTACCTTGCCTTGTGGGAAGAAGGGGCTAAAGGACCAAAGGGTAAAAGTAGTTGGCAAGAGTTAAAAGCCAAAATAAAACCTTTGAGATGATTTGCCCAGGGATTCTTGAGAAAGCAATAAAAGGCTTCTCAGTAAGAAAAGGGGATCCGTAAGATAAATAAAACTCAAGGTCTAGTTGGTGGATGGGAGGTCTCATCACGAGTCGACCTATTAGGTCCATGGGCATGTAGTGGTATGACACTATGATCTATCTGGTCACCAAACCAGGGTAGTGGCTCTTGGTGACATAGCCAAGAGAAAGGAGGTCTCATCAGGAGCCATCCTTCTCATTTCCATGAAGTGCTTATGGGTAACGTTGTCACCATTGGTCACCATGCCAGGACAATGTTCCCCAGCTTTTCCTTTGAAAAGAAAAAGAAATAAGAAAAACAATAAAAGGCATTGAATGGGCTAGGAAACAATGGCATCCATGACAAGGTGCAGCTTGCCCTCTACAGAGGCACCTGTTAATGTTTAAGCCATTATTATAGTTCTTTTCATTTCAATAGATAACAATAGCATAACACAAGATCACTGAGAAATACACAATCACAAGAGACACAACATTTATCTTGGGAAACCCTCTAGGGGAAGAAAACCCAACAAAACTTCCTTATTATAGATAGCCAATACAATGCCAAGAGATAACTCAAGCTAATATAGAAGATCCTCTCCCAAAGATGTGCCACTCTCTCTCTCTCTCTTCTCCAACTACAATTCCGAAACTTGTCTCTCAATGAGCAAGTGAGGTGTGTATCTAAGTGAGGTGCTAGCCTCCTTATTTATACAAATCTGGCATGTGTGAAGTGTCTCTTCACTGGCAGGGCTGACTTCTCAAACTAGGTGGTTATAACCACCTTTATTATATTTCGGGGCCTCTTGATACATTCTGGGGCTGACTTCTTCTTTTTCCTTTTACAATTACATTATGACCAATCCACAAAAGGGGATTTGGTCCTTATACAATAGTTGACATGATCAATCCACAATGGGGATTGATCCAATGAATAATATATCAAATAATAATAAGAATACACTTTGCAGTTACATTATTTCAACACTCCCCCTTAATAAGAAGGGTATTCTTCAACAACATCAGGCGAGAGAGAGGACAACATCATCAACAACATCAAGTGGGTGATAGGACAACATCATCAATATCATCTTGGAACACTGACTGGCGTATCTATAAATCATCGAAAGTTTTCTTCATCGACAGCATCGTCATTCTCAAAGGAATGCAATCATCATCTGCATCAATATGTATTAGTATAAAACTAATACATAATCATCATAGCACGAGGTTGTCTCATCATCATAATACTGGACTAGCTTTACGTTACATCTATAAGGATGGAAGCAGAGTGCTCGTCTTGCTTTACGTCACAGCAGTCAAGCTGGAAGCAAGAAACTCGTCCTGCTTTACGTCACAACAATCAATATGGAAGCAGGATACTAGACTGGCTTTACGTCACAGTTGTCAAGCCGGAAGCATAGTTCTAGTCTCATCTCATAGTCTTGATTTACGTCACAACAGTCAAGCTGGAAGCAAGAAACTTGTCCTGCTTTACGTCACAACAATCAAACTAGAAGCAGGATACTAGACTGGGTTTACGTCACAGCTGTCAAGCTGGAAGCTCAGTGCTAGTCTCATCTCATCGTCTTGCTTTACGTCACAACCATCAGGTTGGAAGCAATATACTAGACTACCTTTACGTCACACTTCTCAAGCTGGAAGCACAATACTAGTCTCATCACATCTTTCTTTACGTCACAACCATCAGGTTGGAAGCAAGATACTAGACTGGCTTTACGTCACAGTTGTCAAGATGGAAGCACAGTACTAGTCTCATCAAATCTTCTTGCTTTACGTCACAACCATCAGGTTGGAAGCAAGATACTAGATTGGCTTTACGTCACAACTGTCAAGCCGGAAGCACAATACTAGTCACATCACATCTTCTTGCTTTACATCACAACCATCAGGTTGGAAGCAAAATACTAGACTGAATTTATGTCACAGCTGTCAAGCCGGAAGCACAGTACTAGTCACATCACATCTTCTTGCTTTACATCACAGCAATAAGGCTGGAAGCGAGAGATGTCTCATCACATCAACTACTCCCCCTTTCGAGGAAGGTCCTTTCGAACTATACCAAGCTTATCTCGGAAGTGCTCAAACTTTACATGAGATAGAGGCTTGGTCAACACATCAACAGCCTGTTCATCCATGCTAACATACTGGAGTTTTATGGCTCCTCTCTGCACCATGTCACAGATGTAATGATATTGGATCTCTATGTGCTTTGACCTGTCATGGAATACATGATTCTCTATCATCTTTATGCAGCTCTGGTTGTCACATAGGATGGTGGTTGCTTCCATCTCTAGGTCAAATAGACCGGTCAAGAAATTTCGAAGCCATATAGCTTCGCAGCTGGCAGAACATGCAACAATGTATTATGCTTCCGCTATGCTGAGAGAAATGCTGGATTGCTTCCTACTCTGCCACGAGATCATGGCTGATCCCAAAATGAAACAACATCCTGAAGTGTTTTTCCTGTCAGAAACACTTCCTGCCCAATCTGCATCAGTATATCCACTCAATGTGAAATCATGATCTCCATCATAGTTGAGACCACAATCTATTGTACCCTTAAGGTACCTCATCACATGTTTTTCAACCACTAGGTGAACATGTCTGGGTTCTACCAGAAACTGACTCAAGGTGTTCACGACAAAACAAATGTCTGGTCTGGTGTTCACCAGGTACATCAGTGATCCAATAATCTGTCTGTACAGCGTGGTATCAATCAATTCTGACGAAGTGTCGACTAGAAGCTTCAACTTTGCTTCCATGGGTGTATTCATGGACTTGCATTCCAACATGTCGAATCTCTTCATGATTTCGACTGCATATTGTTAATGTTTAAGCCATTATTATAGATGTTTGCATTTCATTAGATAACAATAGCATAATCCAAGATCACCGAGAAATACACAATCACAAGAGACACAACATTTATCCTAGGAAACCCTCTAGGGGAAGAAAACCCAGCAAAACTTCCTTAATATAGATAGCCAATACAATGCCAAGAGATCTCTTAAACTAATACAGAAAGTCCTCTCCCAGATATGCGCCACTCTCTCTCTCCTTCTTCTCCAGCAGCAGATCTGAAACTTGTCTCTCAATGAGCAAGTGAGTTGTGTGTATAAGTGAGGTGCTAACCTTATTATATATACAAGTCTGGCATGTGTGAAGTGTCTCTTCATTGGCAGGGATGACTTCTCAAAATGGGTGGGTAAACCCACCTTTATTATATTTCTGGGCCTCTTTAATATCTGCTGGGGCCGACTTCTTATTCTGCCTATTACAATTGTCTTTTGACCAATCCGCAAAAGGGGATTTGGTCCTATTACAATAACCGACATGATCAATCCACAATGGGGATTGATCCGATGAATAATATATCAATAATAATAAGAATACACTTTGCAGTTACATTATTTCAACACTCCCCCTTAACAAAAAGGGTATTCTTCAGCAGCATCATGCGAGAGAGAGAGAACAACATCATCAACAGTATCAAGTGGGTGAGAGGACAACATCATCAATATCATCTTGGAACACTGACTGACGTATCTATAAATCATCGAAAGTTTTCTTCATCGGCAGTGTCGTCATTCTCAAGGAATGCCATCATCATCTGCATCAATTTGTATTAGTATAAAAATGGATACATCATCATCATCATCACATCACAAGGCTGGCTCATCATAATACAATACAAGCTTTATGTCACAACTGTCAAGATGGAATCTCAGTACTTGTCTCATCTCAATGTCTTTCTTTACGTCACAACACTCAGGCTGGAAGCAAGATACTAGACTGGCTTTACATCACAACTATCAAGCTGGAAGCACAGTACTAGTCTCATCTCATCGTCTTTCTTTACATCACATCACTCAAGATGGAAGCAAGATACTCGTTCTGCTTTACGTCACAACCATCAGGTCGAAAGCAGGATACTAGACTAGCTTTACGTCACAGCTATCCAGTCGGAAGCTCAGTGCTAGTCTCATCATATCATCTTACTTTACATCACAACCATCAGGTTGGAAGCAAGGTACACATCTCATCTTGCTTTACGTATGACAACTAGGTCAGAAGCAAGGAACATCTCATCTTACTTTACGTCTGAAAACTAGGTTAGAAGCAAGGAACACATCTCATCTTGCTTTACGTCTGACAACTAGGTCAGAAGCAAGGAGCACATCTCATCTTGCTTTACGTCTGAAAACTAGGTCAGAAGCAAGGAACATCTCATCTTGCTTTACGTCTGACAACTAAGTTAGAAGCAAGGAACACATCTCATCTTGCTTTACGTCTGACAACTAGGTCAGAAGCAAGGAACACATCTCATCTTGCTTTACGTCTAACAACTAGGTCAGAAGCAAAGAACACAACAACTACTCCCCCTTTTGAGGAAGGTCCTTTCGGACTATGCCAAGCTTATCTTGAAAGTACTCAAACTTCACACGAGATAGGGGCTTGGTCAACACGTCAACAACCTGTTCATCCATGCTAATGTACTGGAGTTTTAAGGCTCCTCTTTGTACCATGTCATGGATGTAATGATAACGGATCTCTATGTGCTTCGACCTGTCGTGGAATACACGATTCTCTATCATTTTTATGTAGCTCTGGTTGTCACATAGAATCAAGGTTTCTCTCATCTCTAAGTCAAATAGGCTGGTCAGCAACTTTCAAAGCCATATAGCTTTGCAGCTAGCAGAACATGCAACAATGTATTCTGCTTTTGCTGTGCTGAGAACAATACTAGATTGCTTCCTACTCTACCACAAGATCATAGCTGATCCCAAACTGAAACAACATCCTGAAGTGCTTTTCCTGTCAGAAACACTTCCTGTCCAATCTACATCAGTATATCCACTCAATGTGAAATCATGATCTCCATCATAGCTGAGACCATAATCTATTGTACCTTTAAGGTACCTCATCACATGTTTTTCATCCACTAGGTGAACATGTCTGGGTTCTACCAAAAACTGACTCAAGGTGTTCACAACAAAACAAATGTCTGGTCTGGTGTTCGTCAAGTACATCAACGATCCAATAATCTGTCTGTACAGTGTGGCATCAATCAACTCTGATGAAGTATCGACCAACAACTTCAGCTTCACTTCCATGGGTGTATTCATGGGATTGCATTCCAACATGTCAAATCTCTTCAAGATTTCGATCGTATACTTCCCTTGGTTAAGGAAGATCCTCTCAGGACTCTGACATACCTCAAGACCTAAGAAATAATGCATTAGGACAAGGTCTTTCATTTCAAATTCCGAGGCAAGTCTCATTTTACATTCAGTGATGGGATTTTCTTCTCCAGTTAAGAATAAGTCATCCACATATAGCAGTAATATTACTGGCTCATTGTTCATGATTTTGAAGTAGAGGTTAGAGTCTGCTTTACTTTTGGTAAAGCCTAAGTTTGTCAAGAAACTGTCTATACAGCCATACCAAGCTCTAGGAGCTTGATTCAATCCGTATAAGGCTTTCTTCAATCTGTAGACATGAGACTTCTTGTCTTCAACCTCAAATCCTTGAGGTTGCTCTATATACACTTCCTCTTCGATAACACCGTTTAGGAAAGCTATCTTCATGTCCATTTGGTGCAGCTTCCACTTCATCTTAGCTGCAAGAGCTATGATGGTTTTGATCGAAGTGTATCTGGCCATAGGAGCGAATGTCTCTTCATAGTCATTGCATTCCTTCTGGGAAAAGCCACGAGTGACAAATCTTGCTTTATACTTCTCAATACTTCCATCAGCAGCATGCTTTATTTTGAAGAGCCATCTAGAGGATACCACATCTTTATTCTTCGTTCTGGGAACTATTTCCCATACTTCGTTCTTCATTATGGATTGGTATTCCTCTGTCATGGCATCTGCCCATTCTTTCCTCTGAATGGCTTCTTCAAAGTAGGTAGGCTCCTCTTCTAGGAGATCACACATCAAAGCTGTATAACTGGAGAATGGCTTTGGTCTTTTCACCTGTCTCGTAGTTCCTTGGGGAACATCGTACTTCTCTCCATCTTAAATAAGCTCTCTAACCCAAGATGGCTTTCTTTTATGGAGGATCGTCATCTGAGGAGGTTCTTGCACTTCTACTATATCATGGTCTTCTAGAAGTTCCTCATCAAGGGAAGTTACAACTTCCCTCACTGGGTCTGCAGCTCTGGGAACCTCCCTCATTGCAGTATTGGGGATTATGGGTTCCTCTTCATATACCTCTTCAAGCTGGCATAGTTTAGATTTATTGAGTGCTATATCTTCATCAAAGGTCACATCCCTACTGATCTCAATGTGATGTTGACTTGGTATATAGATTTTGAAGGCCTTGGAGACCTCATAGTATCCCACAAATATTCCCTTCTTTCCTGAAGGGTCCAACTTGTTTCTCTTTTCTTTAGGTATATGAATAAACACTGGACAGCCAAATATTTTGAGATGGCTTACATCTGGATTCTTTCCGGTGAACATCTCTTCCGGTGTCTTGAGCCCAAGTGCACTATGGGACAATCGGTTCTGCACATAAACAACTACCATTGTTGCTTTTGCCCATAAGCACATAGGAATATCTTTATCATGGATCATAGTCTTCACAGCTTCCAGTATGGTTTTGTTCTTTCGTTTAGCTACACCATTTTGTTGGGGATTATAGGGAGTAGTGAGTTCCCTCTTGATCCCAACATCTTTGCAGAAATTCACAAACACTTTTGAGGTATATTCTCCTCCATTATCTGGCCTGAGTATCTTAATCTTCCTTTCAGACAGGTTCTCTATCAAGGCTTTGAATTCCTTGAACTTGTTGAACACTTCATCTTTAGTTTTCAAGAAATATATCCAAGTTTTACGAGAGTAATCATCAATGAATGATACATAATATACATACCCGCTAATGGAGGATGATGGCATTGGGCCACAAACATTTGAATGGATGAGTTCTAGGACTCCTTCTGTTTTGCTGTCCCTCTTCAGAAACAGGTTCTTGACGTTCTTCCCTTGCGCACATCCATTGCATACGCCTTTATGGTCACCTTTGAGTTCTGGTAAACCTGTGACCGCTTTGCATATGTATGGTAGTGCCTTGTAGTTGATGTGGGCTAACCTTCTATGCCAAATTTCACATGAGTTTTCAATGGCGTGGGTCATGGTAGCCTCTAAGTGACCCTTTAGTTTATACAAGCCATTTTCTTCACTTCCAATGATGATTGCTTCATTTAAGGTTTCTCCTTTAGCCCACATAAGAACTTCACCATATATAAAGGCAACTCTAAAGCCTTTCTTTTCTAAAGATGAAATGGAGAGTAGGTTCTTCTTCAAGCCTGGTACATATAGTACGTCCTTCATTTTTAGTGAATTCTCTGAATTCAGTTTATGATTTGATTCTCCCACTCCCTTGATGGGATATTGGTAATCATCTCCAAGTGTCACCTTCTGAGAAAACTTCTTTTCTGAGATACAAGAGAGAATTTTTCTTTGTCCCGTCATGTGCTTGGATGCACCACTATCAATGAGCCAAGTGTCCTCTCCGGGTGTTACAGATCCTGAGAGGGCCGAGATCAAGACATGGTCTTTGATCTGCTCTCTTATCATCTTTGCGGGTGGCTCTTCATCTTTGACTACATGGGCATGGAGCCTCTTATGTTTTCTCTTGTATTCTTCTCGCCTGGCTGGACAAAACTTCACAATGTGTCCCATCTTATCACAATGATAGCATTGTACAGATGAGTAGTCTCTTTCCTTTCGTTGTCCTCTCTTCTGAAATCTCCTTAGATGAGATTCTTTATGATTGAATTTGTTTGACTGTTGAGGCTCTTTATGAGTCTCCTTTTGGAATTAGGGCTTCTTCCTTCCTCCTTTGGTGTGAGTAGCTAGGGCTTGATCATCATCCCTTTCTAGTAACGCTTATTGATTTGCTACTCTTGTTTCTTCTTGGATGCATTCTTCCTATAGACTATCAAACTTCAGTTTCTCCGTTCTGGCACATATCGTTTAGATGAAAGCATCCCAAGGTCTTGTGAGACCATTTAGGGCTATCACTATGAGTTCGTCTTCATCTATGGTATCTCCAATAGCTTCTAGCTATTCTTTGAATTCTGAGATTCTGGAGAAGTATTCCTGAATCATTTCTCCTTTCTGCATCCTTGTATTCTTTAGTTGATTTCTTAGATTCATCTTCCGGTTTATGTTCTTTCCTTCATATAGTCTAGTCAAGGCATCAAACATTTCTTTCAGGGTCTTCTTAGATGACACATAAGGAATCAGGTGGTCTTTGATTGAATCTGCAATGATTCTTTTGGCCCTGATTGTGTCCTTTTGATGCTTTGCATTTTCTGTAGCATCGGCGGGTTCCGGTACTTCTTCTTTGACGAATCTTGCTAGGTCATTCTCTTCAAGAATGAGGCAATCCTATACTTCTAGGCACGGAATTTTTCCACTCCTTCTAACTTGTCAACAAGCTTAATGCTTGCAGACATCTTTACCTGGAGCTAGGAAAATGACCGAAAAATGAAAGTGCTCAAAATAAAAAACTGAACTTACCAAGAGGTTCACTTGGCTGAGGCGAGTAGCTTGGTGTGTTTGGATCTGAGAAAATCCAACTTTTTCTCCTCCAAATTTGATCTGCGGATTTCTGGACTGGTGCTTCTGGTACCTTTGGTACTCTGGTACTTCTGGTACTTCTGGTACACTGGTTTTCTGGTACTTCTGGTACTTTGTGAAACTAGGGTTTCACTTTTTGGGAGATACAACCACTGAAAAGGTGCGCTGAAAGTGACAAATTGATCCTTAGAGGAGGGCACACTTTTCTAGATGGTTTTGGGGTTGAAAAGCTTCACCATCAAAAATACCTAATTTTCATGTACGACAACAGTGACGTTTTTCACTTGTGAAAGATGCTTCCTTCAGCTTGGCTCTGATACCATGTTAATGTTTAAGCCATTATTATAGATGTTTGCATTTCATTATATAACAATAGCATAATCCAAGATCACTGAGAAATACACAATCACAAGAGACACAACATTTATCCCGGGAAACCCTCTAGGGGAAGAAAACCTAGCAAAACTTCCTTAATATAGATAGCCAATACAATGCCAAGAGATCTCTTAAACTAATACAAAAAGTCCTCTCCCAGATATGCGCCACTCTCTCTCTCCTTCTTCTCCAACAGCAGATTTGAAACTTGTCTCTCAATGAGCAAGTGAGTTGTGTGTCTAAGTGAGGTGCTAGCCTCCTTATATATACAAGTCTGGCACGTGTGAAGTGTCTCTTCACTGGCATGGCCAAATTCTCAAACTGGGTGGGTAAACCCACCTTTATTATATTTCTGGGCCTCTTTAATATCTGTTGGGGCCAACTTCTTATTCTGCCTATTACAATTGTCTTTTGACCAATCCGCAAAAGTGGATTTGGTCGTATTACAATAACCGACATGATCAATCCACAATGGGGATTGATCCTATGAATAATATACCAATAATAATAAGAATACACTTTGCAGTTACATTATTTCAACACATACTTTCCTTGATTAAGGAAGATCCTCTTTGGACTTTGCCATACCTCAAGACCTAGGAAATAATGCATTAGGCCAAGGTCTTTCATCTCAAATTCTAAAGCGAGTCTCTTCTTACATTCAGTGATGATATTTTCTTCTCTAGTTAATAATAAGTCATCCACATACAATAATAGTATTACTGGCTCATCATTCATAACCTTGAAGTAGAGGTTAGAATCTGCTTTACTTTTGGTAAAGCCCAAGCTCGTCAGAAAGTTGTCTATCCGACCATACCAAGCTTTAGGAGCTTGCTTCAATCCGTACAAGGCTTTCTTCAACTTGCAGACATGAGTCTTCCTGTCTTCAACTTAAAATCCTTGAGGTTTCTCTATATACACTTCCTCTTCGATGACACCATTTAGGAAAGCTGTCTTTACATCCATCTGGTGCAGCTTCCACTTCATCTTAGCTGCAAGGGCTATGATGGTTCTGATCGAAGTGTATCTGGATACAGGAGCGAATGTCTCTTCATAGTCAATGCCTTCTTTTTGAGAAAATCCACGAGCTACAAATCTTTCTTTTTATTTCTCAATACTTCCATCAACAACATGTTTTATTTTGAAGATCCATTTGGACGATACCACATCCTTGCTATTTGGTCTGGGAACTATTTCCCATACATCATTCTTTATTATGGATTGGTATTAATCTGTCATGGCATCTACCCATTCTTTCTTCTGAATGGCTTCTTCAAAGCAGGTAGGCTCCTTTTCTAGGAGATCACACATCAAAGCCATATAACTGGAGAATGGCATAGGTCTCTTCACATGTCTCGTGGTTCCTTTGGGAACACCATACTTCTCTACATCTTGAATAAGCTCTCTAGCCCAAGTTGGCTTTCTTTTATGGAGGATCATCATCTAAGGAGGTTCTTGAAACTCTGCTATGTCATGATCTTCTAGAATTTCCTCATCAGGGGAAGTTACGACTTCCCTCACTGGTTCAGCAGCTATGGGAACCTCCCTCACTGATTCTGCAGTTCTAGGGATTACGGGTTCCTCTTCATATACTTCTTCAAGCTGGCATTTTCTAGATTTCTTGAGTGTTGCATCTTCATCAAAGGTCACATCCCTGCTGATCTCAATGTGACGGTGACCTGGTATATAGATTCTGAAGGCCTTGGAGACCTCACAGTATCCCACAAATATTCCCGTCTTTCCTGAAGGTTCCATCTTGTTTCTCTTCTCTTTCGGTATATGAATAAATACTGGGTAGCCAAACATTTTGAGATGGCTTACCTCTGGCTTCTTTCCGGTGAACATCTCTTCCGGGGTCTTGAACCCAAGTGCACTATGGGACAATCGATTTTGCACATATACAACTGTCATTGTTGCTTCTGCCCATAAGCACATAGGAAGATATTGATCATGAATCATAGTCATCACAACTTCCATTATCGTTCTGTTCTTTCTTTCAACCACACCGTTTTTTTGAGGATTATAGGGAGTAGTGAGTTCCCTCTGGATCCCAACATCTTTGCAGAAGTTCACAAACTCTTTTGAGGTGTATTCTCCTCCATTATCTGACCTGAGTATCTTGATTTTTATTTCAGAGAGATTCTCTATCAAGGCTTTGAATTCCTTGAATTTGTTGAACACTTCATCTTTAGATTTCAAGATATACAACCAGGTCTTACGAGAATAATCATCAATAAATGATACATAATATACATACCCACTAATGGAGGACGATGGCATTGGGCCACACACATCTAAATGAATGAGTTCTAGGACTCCTTCTGCTTTGTTGTCTCTCTTCGAAAAAGGGTTCTTGACGTTCTTGCCTTGTGCACATCCATTGCATACACCTTCATGGTCAACCTTGAGTTCTGGTAAACCTGTGACCGCTTTGCATATGAATGGTAGCGCCTTGTAGTTAATGTGAGCTAATCTTCTATGTCAAAGTTCACATGGATTCTCAATGGCGTGGGTCATGGCAGCTTCTGAGTGACCCTTTAGCTTATGCAATCCACCACCTTCTTTTCCAATGATGATTACTTCATTTATGGTCTCTCTTTTAGCATGTTTCCTTCTGCAACCTTCACTATAACTTCCTCAGGGTTATTACATGTGACCTGGAGCAAGGTCAACAAAACAACAAACAAGAGTGATATCCTTTTGATAATGTAAAGCAATAGCACGAACAATCATCACAGTATCTCCTTTAGAGATATCACTTGTAATTTGTCTGAAGCAAAGGTTAAAGGTAAGGAATACAATACGAAATGAGGTCAACACTCTCATAGTGTTGTGATCAAACATTCCTCCATGGAAGCTTGGAACTAACACACAATATTATTTCTAGAGGAGGTGTTAGTTGTATCAGACAAATGATTACGTTAATCATTTACCTCTATGTGCTCACATGCTATCAAGTATGATACTTTACAAAGACTGTTATTTCAACTATAGTCATCAACTTGTCATGTGTACCTTTGAATCTTATTAATTTGATTAATCAAACCTGGAGTCTTGTCCTCAGGAACGAGTGCTTTCTTTTCTTCTGAGTCTCCTTCACTCAAGATGATGAGTGCTTTCTTCAACCTGCATTCTGTACTAAGACAATACGTTATCTTGACAGGAGGTTGGGTTAGAGGATAAGCTCTATGATCTCAACTTTTAATCCATCTAATACCTTGACTCAGAAAAGGTTAGAATGATGCAACATTGATCAATATAAAAAATGGATGCATATCAGAATAATCACACCTGGGTTGCATCATTCCTCTGAATGTGTTGGATCTTGAGATCCTTTTGGATCTATTGCAAGAGATCCCTTCTCCTGCAAACACTCTTTAAAGTTTAACCATTTAAACATATGTGAGTACATACCTTTGATAGCATTTGCAGGTGGTGGCACCATTTGGCAACAGCAGTAATCATTACCAACTCTTTAAAAACTTCAAGGGTGACTGCAACTAGTAGTACGACTGCAACTACAACTGGTACTGCAACTACAACTGGTTCTGAGACTGCAATTGCAACTGTAACTTAGGGTTTTATGAGGAAACCCTAATTTTTCAAACTTCAAATTTTGAAATTCTGATCCAAGGGATAGATGCGCTGAGCTGAGGTGAGTAAGCTGGTGCAGTCAGATTTCTGAAAATCCAAATTTTACGCCCTCAAACTTGATCTGCAAATTTCTGGACTAGTGCTTCTAGTTTTCTGGTACTTTGTGAAACTAGGGTTTCACTTTCCGGGAGATCTGGCCACTGAAAAGGTGCACTGAAGGTGCCAAAATGATCCTTGGGGGAGGGTGCACTTTTCTAAATGATTTTAGGGCTGAAATACCTCACCAACAAAAAGCCCTAATTTTCATGTACGGTAACAATGACGTTTTTCACTTTTCTCTTCTGAAAGATGCTCTCTTCAGCTTGGCTCTCATACCATGTTAATGTTTAAGCCATTATTATAGTTCTTTTCATTTCAATAGATAACAATAGCATAACACAAGATCACTAAGAAATACACAATCACAAGAGACACAACATTTATCCTGGGAAACCCTCTAGGGGAAGAAAACCTAGCAAAACTTCCTTATTATAGATAGCCAATACAATGCCAAGAGATAACTCAAGCTAATACAGAAGATCCTCTCCCAAATATGCGCCACTCTCTCTCTCTCTTCAACAATTGCAATTCCGAAACTTGTCTCTCAATGAGCAAGTGAGGTGTGTATCTAAGTAAGGCGCTAGCTTCCTTATTTATACAAATCTAGCACGTGTGAAGTGTCTCTTCACTGGTAGGGCCGACTTCTCAAACTGGGTGGTTATAACCACCTTTATTATATTTCGGGGCCTCTTGATATATTCTGGGGCCGACTTCTTCTTTTTCCTTTTACAATTACATTATGACCAATCCACAAAAGGGGATTTGGTCCTTATACAATAGCCGACATGATCAATCCACAATGGGGATTGATCCAATGAATAATATATCAAATAATAATAAGAATACACTTTGTAGTTACATTATTTCAACAACATCCACGGGCAAGACCTACATTTCCCTTTTATCAATGCACCCTTTGCCCAAACATTCCCCCTACACCATTTCACAGAGTCACATGACATAGATTGGTATTCACCTAGGAAACACCCCAAAATTGAGGCGGATTATCCCAATAGGACATCCTGATACCCTCTCCAAACCTAAATTGTTAAACTGCATAATGTCTTTGAGCATTCGTCTAGGTAAAGGGGGGTTTGATGCACATGTTTGGGTAATTTGATTATTGGATGTGATTGACATTGCTATGATCCCTGTGACTTATGAGCCCATGGAGGGTGTATTTGTTGTTGCTACAGGACCATGCCCAGTGGACAGGTACATATGGGAAGATGATTAGCTCGGACCTCCATGGGGCTAAAATCCCACAGATGGATGTTGTGACCCCAACCAAGGGAAGAGAGATGTCAGAGACTTGCACGAGGGAAAATGAAGGACGTTTCATCGGAGACACTTTGGCAGACCTAGAGCCAAGGGAATCGTGCTCTTCCACCTGGATGTTGGCCTTGGGAGGCCCATGACGTCACCATTGTGACCCAAGATGTCACCCAGCGTCAAGATTGGCATTTTGGAGGCAATTGTGTGCTAATTGGCACATGCGGCATTATGTAGGGGCTTGGAAGGCCCAACGTTATGTAGATGAGGCCCAACGTTTCACCCAGGAGGCTCAATGTCACTCTATAAGGGCATGATGTCACCTCTAAAGATGATTTTAGGGTTTAATTTTTTTAATTGTGTAAAAACTGGATTTTTCATGTAATTTGGCCATGTCGGCCTTTGCACGACCTATTTGTAATTAAAGGTCATTGATATTGTATAAATAAGAGATAAAAATCTCATTTTATTTCATCATTCACTCATCACACAAGTGGTGGTCTGAAATTCGGCCCTCTTTAAGGGTTATTGGCTGAAATCTAGTGGTGCACACTTTTTGGAGGAGGCAATTCTTAGTGTATTTTGGCAAATTTTCATGTGGAGGATCTTCAACTAGGGTTTATGCTTGATTATTCTTGGTGAAGTAAGTGGAAAATCTGCATTTCTTTATTCTGAATGAATTCTTATGGTTAATTTACTTGTTTCATGTCTAATATTATGAAATTGCTTGCTTGAAACCCTATGAGAAAGACATATGTTACTATGTTTTTCTCTATAGTCTTCCACTTGCTAAAATTTATTGAAAGGAACCTATCTTGAAGTAGATACTAGAGCCCTACCATTGTAGCACTCTAGTAACCCTACTTCCTTGCCCATTGCATATTTTATTTTCAATTTGTCTAAGGAAAAGAGAAATCACTAGGTCCTAACTTTTATTACTTTCTAGCAATTATCTCTAGGAATTGGATTTTTGAGGCCTTGGGCTACCAACACCTCTCTCATCCTATCCATCCCCTTTGACTAAAAATTATTATTGCTATTTTCCTCTAAGGCATGTTGCTTCCATCATTGACTCCATTACCCTAGAAAGGCACTAGTCACCATTTACAAGTGTTGATTGATCAAACAATTTTCAGAACCTCTTCTCTTGAACACCCACTAACTTCTACTAACCTTAGATTAGCCTAAATCACTACCCTACTTGTTGTTGTTTCAAAAGATTTCTACAACCATCTAACAACAACAAATTAACCCTAATGGTGACATATTATGCTAGCTAGATGTTGCTAAAACTGCTTGTGACTATTTATTATCAAGTTGCCTAGTTAAAGCTATCATTACAAGTCTTTATTCAAGCATTTTAGAGCATAAATCTTGTGGCTGTTACAAATTTCTTATTGTTGTTATAAACTATTACACTGCTGCAAATTTTATATCAGCTAATACATTTCTTAAAATTTCATTGTCTTATGAATCACTAACATCATTTTGGTACTTGCAAAATGCTCATTTTTGCCTTGTTGTCTTGTTCCAGGCAGGTACACAATATTATTTATTTGCTTCATCTCTATAAGACATAAAGAACCCTTTGATTTGAGTGATCTGTGAGATGGGAAGGATTTCCTTGTGTTATTTGCCTTAGCCTTCTCAAACCCCAAGGTCACTGGGGATGTCTCCCCTGGGGTAGTCTTGACATACTCCTAAATAGAAAGGGATTTCCTATTAAGGTGACAGTGATAGGTTATTCCCAGTTACGCCAATTCTGTATCCACTTGCCTTGGGCTTTTGGGAAAGTAAAAATTGTGCGATAACAAACACTATCATTATTTATTATTTAATATTCATATACATAAATATTAAATATTAAATACTAAATAATATATATGTGTAGTTCCTACTATTAGGTGTGGTATTATCATTAAGATTTTACTTAATAATATAAAATTTATATCATATTGATAACTGATGTTATTTATATATCATATACCACGTCCACAAATTTTATACCTTGCATGTATATTTTAATTTTATTATTAATATAAGACTATAGTCTATTAATTTTATTATCTTTGCTAATGAACCTTTGGATGGGTCCTTGTTACTATCTATTGAAATGCTGGGAACCTTCACATCTTTCTATTTCTGTTTCAAATTATAATGGCAGCTTTGTAGTTTGTTGTATGTACTCATGTGATGAAAGAGCACTGTCTGGGATTTGATGTTAATAACTATGGGGCAATCTAATGTCACCAAGTTGCTTTGGTTTTGTTTATCACTGTATTGTAATAAACCCAACCCAAAGATAATTACTAATTAAACTTCAAATCGTTGACCTACATTGAAAAGGTTCCAAAAATGGATAGCAGTTAGATGAGTAAAGCGTCTATGATTAGCTCTTATTGAGGTCTAAGTTGCTAGCTGCAATTAGCTAGCCTACAATGGATGTATGCAGATTTCTGATTTTAGAGTTGGGGTAGAAACAAGTGTGTGGCCGAAGGATCATGTCATGTGATCTTTCAATGAAGTCAAATCTGGATATTCCATTGAGTATTTAATATTTCTTCTCTAAAGGATGACTAGAATATTTTCAATTTTCTGTACAAGAAGAAGCTACTAGAGATTAGCTTACTATATAGGTTATGCAATTTACTACTAATAGTTGCTCACAATTGTTGCAGTTTTCTTTTGTAGTGGAAAGTTAATGCTAAAAAGCTTGTTTGAAAGGTTTCTTTGTTGAAAATTAATAGTAGGAAGTAGTTGCTAGATATTAGAATCTATATTAAGTTAATAAAATCTAAATATTAGAATCTATATTATAAATTATAACTTATTATTAGTATACAATTTACATATTAAGTTAATATGTATACCATGCATAAGAATCTAAATTAGAATGCTACTCAATATTACTGTTTTACTTTTCACTACTATGATGTATTATAAATTACAACTTATAATTTATTTTTTATTATAAATGCAATATGATAGACATGGAACCATTACAACATGAGCAAAGTGAGGGGTCAAATGTCAAGAAAGACCCAAGATCTCCATTATGGCAGTATGTGGAAATTGTTGGCAAAAGTCTAGGGCGTGGTTCATACAAATGGAAATGTAGTGAATGCAATAACATCAAAAATGGGTCATACACTAGGGTGAAGGGCCATCTCACTAGGAAGACTAACAGAGGTATGGGGATATGCATTGGTCCAAATGGCGAACCTGGGACAAGTTTGAGTCCTGCAAAGCTTCAGTTCTATGCATCTTTGCAGGATGTTGCTGATAGGAGACTCGCTGAGGGAAAACTCGTTGTGCAAGGCTCTACAGCGAAGCCTATGGTGCCATCTAGACCGGCTATCACAACTAATAAAAGGCTTACTTTGGGACCTCTTGAAGCAGCATTCAATAACCAAGGTAGAGAAGTAGTTGATGAGCATATAGCTCGTTGCATCTATGCAAATGCACTAGCATTCAATTTGGTGCACTCCCCTTACTGACAACAAATGATTAAGGCGGTCAATGAAGAACCGAAAGGGTACAAGAGCCTTGGTTATGAAAAGGTCTGCACCACCTTATTAACATTAGAAAGACAATTTGTGGATAGACAATTGCAATCAATTCATAATACATGGCACAAACAGGGGTGTCCATCATTTCTGATGGATGGAGAGACCAAAGAAACTGCCCTTTGATTAATGTTATTGCAATATGTCCCCATGGGAGAAAGATGCAACAGTCATTGAAGGCCATTGATTGCAGTGGAGTGGAGAAAGATGCAACATTCATCTCCACAATTCTAATTGATGCAATAGAAAATGTAGGGCCGCAGAATGTTGTTCAAGTCATCACGGACAATGCACAGGTTTGTAGAGTTGCAGGCTTAATTGTGGAGGGTCAATATGATCACATCTTCTGGACTCCATGCATCGTTCATTCATTGAACCTTATACTTGCCAAGATTGGCGAGATTGAGTGGATCAATGAAATATATGTAGCATGAAAGGAAATCCAAATGTTTATCACCAATCATTCAATGTCCCAAGACATATATCGAGGTTTTGCAAAGTTGGAGCTACTGAAGGTACTCCTTTTTTAATCAGTTTTATTTGCATTATGAATTCTTATTTTTAATTTATATGATTTATGATTTGAGATTTGACTTCTCAAGTTTTATGTAGGTTGTTGAAACCCAATTTTCCTCCCACACTCAAGAGGCTTGTGGAGGTTAGACAAGCATTACAAGCGATGGTCATCGATCCTCTTTGGGAATTGTGGAGGACTTCCACTTCTGACATAGGACAAAAAATCAAGTCTATCATTCTTGATGATGCATGGTGGGACAAGGTCCAATACCTTCTACAGCTCACAAAACCAATATTGACAATGATTAGGATGTTTGACATAGATATGCCTTGTTTGGGGGAAGTCTATGAAAACATAGATAGTATGTTGGAGAGGATAAGGGAAATTATTAGGGCCAATGAAAGTGACCCCTTTGAAGTATTGTAAAATGAAGTGAAGGACATAGCTACCAAAAGGTGGAACAAAATGACCTCACCATTACACCTTTTGGCCTATGAACTGCACCGTAAATATTATCATTCTAAAATATGTCTTTACCTGGTAGAACAACCCCAAACAAGGATTCTGAAGTGGTACAGGGATACAAGATGGCTTCGAGGAAAATCTACAAGGATGTAGGAATTGTAATGGAAGTACGTGAAGAATTTGGAGCATTTGTACACTCCACTGGTAACTTTTCAGATCCACCAGCCATTGATGATCAAGGGCATATGGATCCTATTGCCTGGTGGGGCTTCCATGGAGGGGGCAACATTCATCTCTCAACTCTAGCCACAAGGTTCTTATCACAGGTTTCCAGTTCCTCATCAGCTGAGAGGAATCAGAGTACATATGGATTCATCCATTCCGTGAAGCGAAACATATTGGGGGCAACGAAGGCTGAGGATATTGTGTACATTCATTCCAACCTTCTCCTTCTATCACATTCTAGTCAAGAGTATTAGAATGGTTCGAGCAGGATGTCGGATGTGGAGCCTGAGATATCCAACTTAAACATGACATTGAATGCCATGACTCACCTCAACCTACTTGAGGATGTTACACCACCAGTTCCTACTTTTGTTGCAACTTCCAACATTCTTGACCCCCTGCCATCTATTCATGATGTAGAGTTGCAATATGTAGATGATGAGGATGTAGACCCATTTCTCGATTTGTAGTTAAACCTTCTCTACATTGTCATATTAGTAGAGTGATCACTAATGAGACACTCATTTTTGTATTGACTATTATATTTTTTGTATGAAGCAAGATGCATCATTTCAGTGTTCAAATTTATAAATTATCTAATGATTTAAATTCTAATGTTGTGATTCATGAATGGATTTTATTCTAAACTTTGAATATGTTTTTTTTAATTTAAAAAATATTATTATATACTTTTGTAATTGACATATCCTCGTTGTATTTGAATCCTTTCTTTTCAAAAATCTGGCGGATCCGTATCCGGATCCTAGCTTTTTAAAAATCCGGCGGATCCATATCCGGATCCTAGCTTTTCAAAAATCTGGCAGATCCATATCCGAATCCTAGCTTTTCAAAAATTTGGCGGATCCGTATCCATTTCCGTATCCTGGTAACTTAGAATAAAATCCTAAATATAGACCTTCCAAACGCTTCTCCCAGGGATCCCCGAGAAAGCAATAAGATGCTTATTTGTAAGAAAAGGGGGACCTACAAAAATAAATGATAATGAATGCTTAAGGGGTTAGTTGGAGGATGGGAGGTCTCATCATGAGCTGGCCTATCATGATCATGGGTATTTAGCGGTATGAAATTACCATCATCTGGTCACTAAGCTAGGGTAGTGGCTCTCAGTTACACAACTGAGAGAAAGGGGTCCTCATCATGAGCCATCCCTCTCATTTTCGTGAGGTATTTGTGAATGACACTGTCATTATCTGGACACCACGCCAGGACAATGGCCTTCAACTCGTTCCATAAAACATGAAAGAAATAAAGAATGACAAGAAGATGCACTTGGAAAAAGTGCATCGCAGATGAAGGTGCCCCACACCCTCTACAAAGGCACCCATGAATGAGATAATACGAGCCCTTGTATGTCATGAAAATCATTGACCTATGAAGTCTAAACCCCTTCCACTTCATCATCCACTACATGACCTTGAAAGGCCATCCTTGGGATCATCCCCTACTTAAGGGCTTTGGTCTACCCAATAGGACTCCTATGACACCCCTCCCATACTTAAACTTGGTCAATTGTATAGGGTTTTTGAGCATTTGTTTAATTTGATGAGGTAGTTTTGATGCACATGTTTAGGTGCCTTTCTTATTAGATTTGGTTTACACTTGTCATGATATCTTTGACTTGAGATCTTTGGAGGGCATGCCCTTTTGTTTTGCAAGACCTTGCTTGGTGGCCAGATTTGGGAGAACAAGCCTAGCTTGGGCTTCCATGGGGCAAGAAGCCTACAGGATGGATGCTTAGGGCCCGCATTCTGAATGATAGAGACGTTCCTTTGGAGGCCTAGAAGACATCATGACGGGCCTAACCTAGCCTCTACCACCCAAACGAATTGCCTAGGAGAGGAAAAACATCACCTCCTTGAGGGTTGACATCATGAAGGGGCTAGGGTTTGGTGGTGATGGAGCTGCACATTGATACTTGGCATATCTTGACCGAATGAGTCATAGAGAAGGCTTGGCGCATGAAGCAGAGGCTCAAGGAGCCCCAACGACTTCCACATTCTTCTCCAACGACTTGGAAAGTGTCAAAAACGTCCCCTAAAGGGGAGACGTCGTCTTACTTTAGGGTTTCTTTTGTGCAAAAGTAAATTTTAAGATCAATTGTTTAATATTATTTTGTAAAGGGGAAAGATTAGGGTTGTTGACCCGTTAACTTGTGGTTTACCCTAGTTTGTGTAGACAAAATATGTCTAGGACTTATTGCATAAATATAGATCAAACTCAAATCATTTTCATAACACATAACTCTCCTCTTGTGAGAGGATACTTGGCTAAAATTTGCGCCCTATTTGGGCATTTCTCATTGTCTCTTGGCTGCTACTCTCTTGTAATGGTTTTACTTTGGCTATTGGATGGATGGATGATGCGCTATCTCTACTGGAGGACTATTTGTTTCTTTATGGTGGATTTGCTTGGTTAAAAAGAGGTTTATCTTGTTAATGCTTGGACTAGGTAAGGAATCTTTGTTGCTATTGCTTCTTTTCTTGGTTTCAAGGTTAATTTGCTTAAGATTTTGGGGAGTATAAGTGCATACAACCCCACTAAGTCCATTGCAATTATCTTGAAATACTTTGTTGCATAAGAAAATACTAGGAGGAGTAAAAGGGTTTACACCCTCCTAGGGTTTTTCCTAGCTAGCTTAGCTTTCCTTAGGGAGTAAAAAGGCTTACACCCCAAAGGAAGTAGCTCATCTAGCTCTTTAATTTTGAGACTCCACATCCCAATAGTTAAAAGCATTAATCTTCTTTGCATTGGAGAAATAAAATCATTGCATCGGTATACGTGAAAACACGAGATTTTGAGATTGCCTAAATTGGAATCTATTCTATGTTCTCTAAGCTTGCTAATGCCACAAGGGCATTTTGATTGGTCAATGATATCTTATTGATATTATAAACTTTATGCTACAGCCATTAGGGCTGCAGCAAACTCATTTAACTTCTTTCTCTTACTCACTATTCATCAGTAAAAAAATTGCTAAGACGTTGCCATATTAAGCTACTAATCTACGTGCATCTTTTGGGTGGTTTACTTGTGATTTTTGGTGATTTAATCTTGTTTCTGTAGCAATTGTTTGCTACATCCATAAGGCTGCTACAATAATTCTTTGAAAACACTATCTAGAAGCCCTCTTTTACCGTCAAAGTTTGTGCTTGAATATT
This sequence comes from Picea engelmannii, assembly GCA_009831015.1. Lineage (NCBI taxonomy): Eukaryota > Viridiplantae > Streptophyta > Pinopsida > Pinales > Pinaceae > Picea > Picea engelmannii. Next base: position 1,687,218 of record ML778797.1, on the reverse strand, counting down.
GGAAAGTTATCTATTGGTCTAGTGCTTCATTGTCCAATAATTATTTGACAATTTTGATGGTTAATTTTGCAGTAACTACCTATTGTTCTTGCTGATATATATTTCTATTTATTTCTGCAATTAGGGACAGCAAGCTTAACTTACTTGTCCACCTAACATTTACTACAAACAATTGGTTTTTCTTGTGTCTCGGGTAGGTACAAACACTCTCAATAGGTACCCAAGGACTTGGAAACCTTAAACCTCTCCCGAGACTCATTCTCAAGCCTTCTTCCATCTAGTAACTTGACCCATAGGGGCTTCCATTCATACATCTCAATTTCCATCTCATTTCCCCTACGGTCACTGGGATTCCCCCCTTGAGGTGACTACCTCACCTCTAAAGTGATGGGAACACCTACCTAAGGTGACAATGGGTAGGTTCTCTCTTATTTGTCGCCATTTGGTGGTTGGGTCAGGATTTTCCCAACCTACAACTTGTGCAATAACAATCCTTATTGCAAAGAACTCAATTCTTGATATTGCTAGGAAGAAAAATCAAAGGGATGAATTGAGGAACCACAAGCTTCTCAGAGGCAAGGGAAACCTAATCCTCAGCCACGCCTTCTTAGTGCATTATGATTATCCTTATAGTATCTAGATGCCCCATGATGATCATCTCATGAGATAGATTTTTTTTGTTTGATTTTGTACTATCCTATCAGAACTTATGACTTAGGACAAATATCATATTTCAGTATTGATGATTGATGTACCACTTGACATCTTATACATCTTATATATTAGTTTTGTTTTTATATCTATGTAGAAATGTGTTTGTTTGATGTTGCTTTAGATGCTTAAAAATTTGAAAAAAAATTGATTATTGTTGTATTTTTTATGTTTCCCGATAATTTCCCCGATATTGCCGATAATTTATTTTCCAGACCCTCGGCGATAAATTCTCAATAACAATAAATGTAACATTAGGTGAAACCCCATGGAACGAGAAGACAAAAATGAGGGACTGCAAGGGTTTGGAGCAACTGCAAGCTAGGGTTTGGCAGTCACGACCACAACAGAGGACAACATGAGCACCAAAGGGGGGGGGGTAAGGGAACCTCCTCATACAAATAGGTAGTGGTGGACAGGGGGAAAGGGCCAAGAGGCGTAGTTTTCAAGACACCAATGACAGGCACCTCGGGATCAGACCCAAGAAAAGGTCAAGAAAGGAACCAGGGCAAAAGCAAGGGCATGGGAGAAGAAGCTAGAGAAACTCAAAGTGAGGCGCGAGACACAACGCATCACAATGGGACAGAAGGGCACAACTCGTGCAAACCCAAAACAACAATGATACCCAAGGTGATATTGGAGGATCCGCAAACGCAACTTTATAGGGACCAGATGAAGATGCATACGCTAATCTGCAAGTTCATGGGTTTGTGACCAACAAAAATAACGTTGCGTAACTAGATTAAATATCACTGGAAGCCAAGCGGAGAAGTGGAGCTCCACCTGGGCTCAAAAGGCTTCTTCATGGCAATATTCATGAACCTGGAGGACAGGGATAGAGTCTTTGAGGGAGGGCCATACTTCCACACCTCAACAGGATTGTACATGTGGCCATGGAAGGAAAATTTCTCCCCAGAAAAGGAGACTTTCAAAAAGGTGCCGGTCTGGCTGAGATTTTATTCCTTACCATTAGACTACTGGTTTCCCTCTACTTTCGAAGCAATAGGAAACAAACTGGGGAAATATGTGAAGACCTCAGAAGCCACCCTAAAATGGTACAAGATGGTGGCTATTGGAGGCCACCAAATTGCAGGAATTATTCTCACCTTGTGAAACCCACAAGTACTAAGCCTAATAGAAGCTAAAGCGACCAGGCACACCCTTACGGTTCACATGCAAATCATTGGAAACACAGAGGTGATTCTATGCACTAATGTGTATGGGCCCTAGGTGTTGGAGGAAAAGAGAGGAATGATACGAGACCTAGAAGACCTCAAAACCTAATCCAACAACCTCCAATGGATCCTAGCAGGGGACTTCAACATCATCACGTCACTGGCGGAGAAAAAAGGAGGCACAAGAAGATTGGATAGGGATGCGGAAGAATTCTCAAAGTTCATAGACACAACGGAGATGGTAGACCTCAAAACTATTAATGGCCAGTTCACTTGGAACAATAAATAGATGAACTAGTATCAGGTAGCAACAAGACTCAACAGATTTCTAGTATCAGAGTCAATCATTATGCAGGGGCTAACATTAGATTGTAGCATCCTTCCTTGGGGGGGATCTGATCACTGGCCAGTGCAACTGGAAGCAGGCTTCCAAACCACACCAAAGAATAGACCCTTCAGATTTGAGAAATTATGGATCGAACACCCGACTTTCAAGGAAAGAACCAAACAGTGGTGGCGGGAGGAGCAACCAGAGAAAGGGACAAGGATGTTCAAACTCTATAAGAAACTAAAGTACATCAAATATAAGCTCAAGGAGTGGAACAAGGACACCTTTGGGAATATAAACCAAGAGAAAAACAACATAGAAGACAAAACGAAAAAACTCCAAGAAACTTCCATATCGGAGGGCTATATGGAGGGCCGGAAAAAGGAAGAGATCTAGATGACCCAAGAATGGGAAGCTCAATGCCAGCAGGAAGAAACACTTTGGCGAAAAAAGTCTCGTATCATATGGCTAAGGGAAGGAGAGAGGAACACCAAGTTTTTTCATAGAACAACAATGGCCAGAAGAGCCCATAACAAAATCCTGAAGATCAAGGTCTAGGATGGAATAGAGTGAGAGTCACATAAGGAGATCGAAACTACTCTGGTAAACCACTTCCACGGGATAGCCTAGGAACCTAACCAAGACAAAACAGAGGCCATACAGAGGGTAACCCAGCATATCCCCCGCCTGGTCACCAAGGAACAAAATAACAACCTAAACAAACCCATTATTGAGGAGGAAATTGACCAAGTACTCAGGAAATGCCCAATGGGAAAGCCCCAGGTCCAGATGGCTTCACTGTGGAGTTCTTCAAATCCTGTTGGGAAGTTGTCAAATATGGTCAGCCTCCATCCTAAAAGCACTAAATGCTACAATGATTACACTAATCCCCAAATAAAATGAAGCCAAACCCCCTGATCGTTACAGACTTATAGCGCTATGCAATGTGGTATATAAGATAATCTCCAAAGTTATAGCAAATAGATTGAAGCCCCTCCTACCCACACTGGTCTCATAAGAACAGGAAGGCTTCATGGAAGGAAGACAAATAATGGACAATATCATCCATGCCCATGAGCTTATCCACAACCTGAAGCTCCAGAAGAGAGGGGGAATAATAATACAACTGGACCTAGCAAAAGCTTATGACAAAATTAGCTGGCACTATATGGTCAAGACTTTGGAAGCCTTTGGATTTACCCAGCACTAGATTAGCTGGATTGTCAACCTAGTATCCACTACAAGCTACTCGCTACTAATAAATGGATCCCCTACCAAACCCTTCTGGCCCACAAAAGGCATCCAACAAGGAGACCCGCTGTCCCCCTTCCTGTTTATTCTGATGATGGAAGGTCTTAGTTGAAGCATAAAAAGCGCAAATGCAACAGGTGAATTAACAGGTATCAAACCTTTCAAAAATTGGCCCACTTCCACACACCAACAGTTCATGGATGACACTTTACTTCATGGTATACCCACGGTCAAGGAAGCAAAAGCTTACAAACGAATCCTAGAAGAGTTTGGGGAAGCTTCTGGTGCAGAGATCAACCATTCCAAATCTATGATCTTCTTCTTCAATACCAACCCCACAATCCAACGAAATCTGGCCAACATTTTGGGTTTTGAACGCAAAACACTCCCAATCAAGTACTTGGGCATCCCCCTGATAGAAAAAACTAATAAAATGTCAACTTGGGAAGGAATAATCAACAAGTTATAGGAGCGGGTGACAAATTGGACGTACAGATCCCTCAACCTAGCTGTAAGACTTATTCTGACCAAGTCTGTTTTGCAAGCAATTCCAACCTTTATGGTGTTCGTTTTCCCAAGCCCTAAGGGGATTCTACAAAAAATAAGAACTATCCAAAGGGAATTCCTGTGGCGAGGAGTGGAAACAAAGAAAAAATGGGCCCTGGTGGCCTGGGAGAAGGTCTGTAAACCAAAAAGCAAAGGAGGCTTGGGGCTACAAGACCCGCAGGTGACCAATGACGCCTACGGGGTGAAACTCTGGTGGCGTTGGGTCAAAGAAACCACTACACCATGGGTAAACCTGTGGAAGGAAAAGTATGCCCCGGACATACGCGACTAGGACATAATTCGCTTCAGAGGCACCAGGGAAGGTTCAACCATCTGGAACCTAGCCTGTCGCAACAAATCCTGGGTTCTGACACACAACTTTTGGGAAGTGAGGAATGGCAGAACAACCAGATTCTGGGAGGATGCCTGGAAACAGGAACCTAGAATGGAGAAACTGGACAGGGAGGAACTCCAACAGGAGATGACTACGCAAGGAAAAACCAGAGTTTACCATTACTGGAAACAAGAAACATATCACAACAAATGGAGAATCTAGGACACTCTCACTTCACTGAACAGAGACCAAACCACAACACTAGTAAAAGAGGTGGAGGAGGATTTGGGGAGAGGAAAAATAGCAGTCACAGAAGGAAATGACTAGCTGAGATGAGGACAAAAAGATGGTGGGGAATTCAACCTAAAAGAAGTCTGACACTATATCACAGACCAGGACCAAGAAGACCCAATGCAACAATGGGATAAGCTCTGGAACAGCCCCCATTGGCCAAAAATAAAAATTTTCTAGTGGTTAATTCTCCACAACCGAATTCTAACTTGGAAAAACCTAAGGAAAAGGGGATTCATAAGTCCATCCAGATGTCACCTCTGTCAAGCCAAGGAAGAAACAACGAACCATCTTCTCGACGAATGCACCTACACATCAGAAATCTGGGACTGAGCGACATGCATCCTCTGATAGTCCAATAGGATCCGAGGCAACATTTCCGCAACTATCAACACCTGGAAAGAGAGCTACAGTGAAAACGAAGAGGTGAATCTCTATTGGACCCTCATCCCGGGAATGATCATATGGGAAATATGGAAGGAAAGGAACTGGTGCATCTTCAGGAACGAAAGCTGGCCAGAAGGGAAGATCAAGGAAACAATAATATCCATGTCAAGGGAAACGGTGCAGAGTTGCAACTGCCAGACAGGAAGAGCTCAACTCACAGACCAGGACTCCCGAATCCTAGAAGCCTTCCACCTGAAAGACGGATGCAACCCCAATTAGATAAGACGACCACCGCAACTCCAAGTAGGTGAGTGCAACTGGAAACCACCACCAATAGGCTCTCTCAAGCTGAATTTCGATGGGGCATCAAAAGGTAACCCAGGACGGACAAGAATGGGAGGAGTAATTAGGAACAGTGAAGGAAATATCATTCGGCTGTACGCTGGGAGTCTGGGAAACTCCACCAACAATGCCACAGAATTTGGAGCCTTGGAGACTGACCTAGAGATTCTAAGTCGGGAAAGGATGACAAACTCCATAGTGGAAGGAGATTTCATGTTGGTTATCAACACAGTAAGGAGACTCCAAAACGGTACCAAAGTGGGCAAAATTCAGAGGCATTGGCGCTTGGCACATTCCCTGCAAAAAATTCAGGAGCACTTGCAGAGGGGGATCACAGTGGATTTGCGCTAGGTCCACAGGTCAGCAAATGGACTAGCGAACATAATTGCTAACGAGGGAGTCGACAAGGAAGGACCAGAACTAGACACTATCTGGAGTAACATCCCAAATGGTCAGTTCCGAACAGACTGCATCCAACTGGCGACAAAAGACTGTGACAGCAGCTGAAGTACGGATGACCACACCAAGGATGGAGGTGCAGAAATAACTGAAGAGCATGAAGGATCCAGGCAGAATCTGATTGCCCACCACTCAAACATGAGTTACAATGCAGATCCAGGTCACACAACAAGAGGAGGTACGACACCACAGTCCTATCAATAGGAAGAAGTATAGGGGATGCTCGTGGGAAAGAAGACAAGATAATCAGTAGGCAGCAAAGGATGAAGGACAAAAGGGTTTCCCATGGTCAAGTATGGGTACACCCCACCCAAGTACAGATACGGGGAATGGAAATGATCTCCGTATAGCAAGCAGAGCAAAGGATTGACGTAGGAATTACGACAAGGCTCCCAAGAGCACACATACCGAAATAGTGAAAAAGAATCAGAAGGTACACCTTTATGAGTGGCCCATGATTGCCAGGACGCACCCACAGCCGGGGAAGTCCCATAAGAGGAGAATCACCAGGAAGGTCCATAGACTGGAGAGAAGCAATTACAAAGGCCATCTTACATACAAGGAAGGAGCGAATAAGAACAAGAGAAGAACCCAAGGAAAAAATCACCACAAACAAGCCAAGATGGTATGAATGAAGAAAACCCATAGTAAGAGAGGCCCCTAGGGGGCAGAACCTCCGACAAGCGCCAGGAGGATTACAAGGATAGAGCAAGCGGCCAGAGAAGCCAAGGGTACCTTTCTCATGCAGGTTGATCCAAAGGGAAAAGCGATCATCAACAGGTGGGAGAGAGAAATCAACACCACACGCAAGGAAAAATCCTGGAATGAACTAATTCGGGAAGCTGACGGGATAAGGGACCCAAGGGCCACACAGCTCGGAACAACCCTCTACCACAAAATGGTGGAGGAGGCTTGGCGAACAAAAATTTTGATAGGAAAGATGAGTGTTGACCGGAAAGAGACCAGCAGGGAGGCTATCAGGGACCACAAGAAGGTGCTCACAAAAATTCTTAATCACTTGAGCAACCTGGAGGCCAGTGAAAAAAGACTAGTGAAGGACCAGAGGAGCCAGAAGGAAAAAATGGAACGAATGGCAGGCTAATTCCACTTGTACCTACACTATGTCGACCACATGGACATCACCCCAGCAGACTGGAACGGAACACCATCTTGTATCAGAAAGACACACACGGTGGACCAGAAGGAGAGAGAGGCAAGAAAGGATGGAGACCAATGACATCCCATCATCCTAGACTAGCACAGGTTCAGCCCCTGGTCAAGTTGTGTTCAATGTAGGAGCTACCCCTTTTTTATGGTTATGAATTTTATGTGTATGTTTTGGTTTAATTTCTCAAATTGGTTTTCGGAGGACTAGGTCGGTTTCCCAAGGTGGCGGCCCAGCCTCCCCCATGCTACTTTAGACATGTTAGACAGTGCAGCTTTGGGAACCTTGATCTGGTTTCCTTTATGGAAGATCCAGAGATTCCCCTTTTCCTTTTTGTATCATAACTTCTTTCAGTAATACAGGATTTCACACTCACTCACAAAAAAAAAAACATTAGGTGAAACCCAACTGTACTCATCTATATTAGGAAACCCATGTAGACAAATATGGGCATGAGACAAATACCTCCTATTGACCTCCTCTCCAAATAGGGGGTCAAATCCATGTGCCATGAAGATATGCATCATCAGATGCTCATTTGTCGAAGATTTTGGTTCTACTGGGCAAATATGCCTCCAACACTTCTTTTTGTAACTGGAATTTTTGCACCCCTGCATGGGTCAATAATGTAATAGGTCTGCATGAGTCATAGTTAGTTCAGTTACCTTAGGATCGGTTCATTGGGAGAGTTCCTTTCACCGAGGGGTTTTTATCCTCAGGTTATCAATTGGGTTTTTCAGCTTTATTGATTTCTCTTGAGTTTTTCCCTCACACTTGCAATAATTCCTCCAAAGTGGTGAACGACGTTCTAATGGGATTATCTCCTGGTAACTATTGTTAGGAAATGATGTAAATGACCATGTAAGACATCTTAGAAAGTCTCGCAGAATTCCCTTGAGTCTAGATTAGTTTTTTTTAATTAATTAATTTTTAATTAAATTTCCCTAAGTTTGGAGGTTTAATTATTTAATTAATTAATTATTTTTGAGCAAACATTGTAAAAACTAGGTCTTTGGGTTTTTGATAGGGGTATTTGTGCTCAAAATAAATGGAATAGCACCCCCTACACCCCTAGACCAAGTTTCAGCTCAGTTGATAACCTTTTTCTATGGGTTTGTCCACACGGAATATCAGTCAGTGAAAAACAACAATTTTAATTGCTAAGTCCAAACATAGCAAAAATGTTATTTTTGTAATAATGAGTTAAAAGTGGATGTAAAGATGGATAAAGGTGAGAGAGATTTTTCCTAACCTTTCCTAACCTTTCCTAACCTTTTCCAACCCTCACATCACCCCCTCACCTAGCCATTAAGCAAAAACGTCACTTTTCCTAGAGTGGTGTTCCTTCCTTCTAGAAAGTCTCCAAAAAGTAAAAAAATGATAAAAAAATAAATGGGAGACTTATGCTATCCCTTGGCATGCTTTTTCTAGCCTCCCACTACCCTTTTTTCTTGATCTCAACACCTCACAACTCATTTACTCCACTCCATTCCTCACCTCTCCCCCAAATGGTGCACCCTCCTAAGAGAGTTACGCCCCCCTCATCTAGAAAATTTGTTTTTGTGGTTGGGATCCTTTTCTCTCCCTTGGCACGCATCCCATAGCCTCCCAGTACCTATTTTGTGTGATCTCAACACCCTACCACCCATCCACACCCTAGATCTACCTCTCAAACCCTAGATGGTGTGCCCTACCCTTGGGATCTCCTCTTATGCTTGGTGTTGGACACTTGGCATTAATCCAAGACGGGTGAGTTTGCCTCTCCAAGTATAAATAGATCCCTCTCCTCACTTCCTATTTACCATATCTTGAGCTATTGTTATGCTACTTGATTTCTCTCTCTCTCTCTCTCTCTCGTTCCATCTTTCTTCCATTCTTTGGCTCTTAGGGTTTTGGAACAAGTATTTCTCCAAGCTCCATTTATTGAGTAATATAAAGGAGAAACTTTGGAGGATCATTGGAAGAGAAACAAATACTTTCATTCTTGCTACATGTGAGGTAAACTTGTATGGTTTGATTTGATTTATGCATAGCCTAGATCTTGGGTAAAGTATTTTATTTGAGTAGATCTAACAAAGAGTATTCTTGTAGATCTATATATGTGAATTGCTAGATAGGGTGCAAGTATTTCATCTTATTAGCACATTCCTCCATATTATCTTGGTATGCATATATTTTGCTAAGTTTTTGCAGGTTTGGCTTCAAGGGTTTCATTGGGAATGCCTCAAGGAAGAGTCCTCCCTTGAAACACACATAAGATCCTCTTTTCTCTCTCTTCTTTTCTCATTCTTTCTTGTTGTCCTTTCATACATATTTCAGCTAGCTTAACATAGTAAAGTGGTCATCTAAATCTATCTTTTCTATAAAAAATTCTATGTGAAAAATTTCTACCAAAAATATAAATTTTTCTTCATCTTTGTTTGTTGTGTGTAGCATTTCCAGCAAGTATACCTTGCTGGTTTTTGCAGGTTCAGATCTGGTTGAGAGGGTTATGCTACCCCAAAAACGTTCACACAACACTCCAAGACCCTTCTCTTCAAGTGGGTAACATTCTCAACTTTTCTCTTTACTTCTTCTAGCTTCTTGGGCATACTTTCTTCACTTCTTGTTGATTTTTAGTTACTCATAGTGTGGGAGAAGGATTGGTACGACCTACCTCCCACGTGTGAGTTTGGGTAAGATCTAGCTTTGATTTTTCTATCTCTAATTCACTCTCTCAAGCTAGGATGTGGGGTTAGTGAGCTTCTTCTCTTGCTTGCTTGCTTCTCTCTCTTCCTTTTTTGGCCTCTTTCTTTCCAAGTTATCTTCTAAAGCTTAATAATTACCTACAGTTTGGGAGAGGAATACCCCAATTTGTGAGGTTAGGGTTTTAATGTTCTTTTGATCTATTTGTGCTTTTGATCTGGTTTAAAATTATCTAGATCTAGATCTCACACATTAATATTTAAGCTTAATCCCTTGGGGCATAATCAACTTACTTAGATCTATTTGCATATTTTAATATATTTCAGGATCTATTTTGTTGCAAACTTTAATCCAACATACACTAAATGGTTTATGCATTAATGGTATAATAGGCAACACTTTCTTTCATGTTCTAAAATATTAAGGCCATTTTCCATCACACTTAAGTTAATGGTTGTTGGATAAAGTTGATAGTGTATGTACACACTTAAATCTTCAAGCTTCTCTTCTTAGTGCTTTTCTTGTAATGCTTCAAAACAAACATAAGATAAAGTTTGAGTCCTCCTTTCTCATTTTGGCAAGTTGTTCTTGCCCTTGTGATTTAGTCTTCTTTCATGGCAAGCAACATATGTTAATGATCTAGTGCATGGTGGTAAACTAAATCTTTATTTAAGCTATATTTCAATGCTTTACATGTGTTAATGCTCTTTGTTTATAAGTTTAAATAACACACTTAATAAGCTGAAGTGAGTTTCGGCCTTGGCAATAAATCACCATTTTAAAGCATCATAAAATCACTAAAACACTCTAAAATACACCTAAAAGTCTAACCACGAAAGGTGATAGGCCGAGGATGGTCTCACGATGCAAAGGAGCGTCCTTTCTATAAAAAATCAATTCTTTGGGCTGACTGTGACAGCTAGTGTGGGCCTTGTTGCTTCACTTTTTGAGCATCCAGCAGCTATTTGGCAATCGAGGGAGGAGGTTTTTGGTGGAACACTTAATAAGGGTAATAAAACCTTTTCAATATTAAGAAACCCTTAACTCATTAAGTAATCAAGCCTTGGGCTTAATCATCTAATAATACTTTGTGGGTTAAATAACTAAGTGTTGAGTATCATAATCATTGTGGAACACTTGTGCTTGAAATTTTAAATATTCTAAGTTTCCTTTGATTTGTGAATGTTGATGTTGCCATTGAGGAGCAGTCCAAAAGGGTAAGTGCTAGTGGGGCATGCTTAGGCCTAATGCATTGATGATGCTAATGCCTTGATCTTCTTTAAATCCTGCACATTGAAATAACGTGATTAGCTTGTTGTGTTGTATCATTTTGTATTTAGCATTGTTTATTTGTAAGTACTTGTAACTAATCTTGTTGTGAAATATTTATTCATTTGTAATCTTTGTAATTAATTTGTAACGAAACACCTTTTAACTTTAGTTGACCCCATTGCCCATCCTTAGGCACTTGTCTTAGTTGACTTAGGGAAAGGGCTTGCTTAACATACTAACCTTGCATCTTGCATTGCTTCTTTTGCATCATAGGTTAGACTCCCCCCAAACCTTAACAAATTAAAATCAACTCCTGGAACTTAAACGCTAAATCTTATCTAGTAACTAGGGTCTACCCCCCTTGGCTTCCCTAGGAGTAAGCCTAGACGGAAGAGGTTCCGGTCAAAGTGACAGCGTGGGCTGTGAACCTAGCCATTGTGCCTCCAAGGACACACTAAGTGAGCTGGACTTAGCTCACGTTTGCAAGTGTGTATTAGGATCGAAACACCTCCCAAATATTTTACTTCCAATAAAATTATCCATGCTCTATGCAATGTGCATAGATGGTAACCTAGAAGTCCAAGGGGTCATCTCAACCAATTTTTACCAATGTTATTGGGCATTTGGCTGGTTCCACGCTAGCAAGTGCCCCGGTTTGAATCCCCCTAGGTTAGGTGCACAACTCTATGCCAACAAGTTTACTAGGGATGCCATGCATGAATGTGGGGAAGCATCCCTTGGGTTTCCCCTTGAGGTTTTCTTGGGAAAAAAAAAGATGGTATCCTAGAAAAATCAATTAAGGAAATTTTGTTAATACACATCAGTCTTGATAGACTTGATCTCTCATCAATGGGTTGTTAAAAAAGACACAATGGTCAACTCACTATTTTGATGTTTGCCGGTGCTTTTAAAGAGAACAATAGTGACAAACTGATTGTATTTTCTAACTGCACATGATATGAAGGATAATTTCTCATGATGAGTCCCATCAATAGTTCAAAATGTATTAGAGGACATGTTAGGTTTGGCTTGGGAAGCCATGGCCATTTTTCAAGATGCTTGAGTAGTAAGGGTAGCTCTGGTTGTGTTCTTGGACCTAGGCTTAAAGTGAAATGCTTAGAAAAGGAAGTTTTTGCTTGTAATCCTGAATATTTTTCAATGCAATGGCCCTTTCTGTGGATTTCCATTGTTGGTTCAGAGACTTGCAATGAGAATAATATATGAATTGTTAGAAGGTTCAAATATATTGAATTTGAATCATATGGTCTCTAATATGATGACTATGGCCTATGTTTAGGCTAGGAGGATCTATGATGTTTCTTAAATGTTTAGAATTTTTAGATAATTGAGTTGGTCCCTCGTATCATTTCCTTGATGATTTGGTGAAACCCAACTACACATGTATGTAACAGGAAACCCACGCAAACATATATGGGTGTTGTTAGCACTGGAAGTCACTCCTGGATTGCTTGCAGGAGCAGAGCCCAGCGCCCATCAGTTTTTATGTCACGGTTTAATAGATGGGTGATCAAATGGAGATAAAGACTCAAGGGGATATTACTCTAACTTAGGGACTGTGTCTGGGACGCAAGTAACAAAGGAGGTCTCGACTTAACTTCAGCCAGTGAGTTGATTAAATGGTGAATAGGTGGAAGACTTGATAAGGAGGGTGAACAAACGGCTTTGGGCAACAGGCTTACAGCAGCTTGCAGAAGAAAGACTTTGAAAGCAAGATCCTCTTGGTTCAGGGTCTCAAGGAACTGAAAGGGGACTTGACTGGATCCGCCAATTCCAAGTCACTCAGTGATGGGAAAGTCACAAGAATCGATTAGAAACGGTGCAGCTATCACAGTGATCCAGGACAACATCATCCTATAATGGTTGCAGCTCGACTGGATCCTCCAATTCCGAGCTTCTCTAACACAGTATAACAAAGACGTAAAAGGAAACTGGCATTCATGAAGAAAGAAGTCTCAAAAGTCTATACATGACTAGAATTACAGTGCTTCATTAAAGCTTTTACAACCGGGAGCTCTGCTCAACCATCGATAGATACAAAAATGGCGGAAACACCTATACATACTTAGAACAACCCTAGCAACAAAATCGAGACACTGCATTGAAAGCTTTGCGTCTGCATGGCTTTTTGATGTTTTGTCCCTGCAATCTTAGACTAATCGGGCACCTGCGACAGACACAATTGATCTTCTGACAGTTCCGTAGGTGAATCGACGTGTTCTTAACTCGTCGCAGGACTTTCCCATTATGGCAGAGACAATGTCTAACCACCACCAACTGCCTCAATAACTGCTTTATGGGGATCGGGGATGACCCTGCCACCTCGACACTTTTGGGATGTGGAAGGCCTCCTGCATGGCCACCTGGATTAGCTCGAACGACCTGATGATTTGACGTGGAAGGCCAGCACGAAGGATGGGGCGCGCAATGGGATTGGGAGGGCGAGATCAGAAATGATGAGGCGTGAGAGGGATGACAGAGGAGGACACATGGAGGAAGACAACAGGCAGAGGGGGGTAGGAGACAAAATGTAATGGAAACTTTGGCGGGAGGCCGAGGTGGAAAGGAGAAGGACACATGGCGTGTGGCGAGTGGTCGATGACATGTGGGACGTGCCATGTGGACGAAAATAAGGGAGATAGACAGATGTCAAGGGACGAGGAGGCTCGGGAAGATGAGTGGATGATGAGATGGGGGGAAGGGGCCACCTGGAGGGAAAGATGGGAGACTAAAGGGAAAGGACCCCGTTGCACGGCCAGGAGGGGGACAGGTGGCAAAGGTAAGGATGATAGGAAGATGACTTGGCAGGGAAGGGGGCCCATGCGGGTTGAAGGCAGGGCAGCTGAGAAGGATGCGGCTTCTCGAGCACCGTTGATCCCAGCATGCTGATCTCATCCGTCAGGAAGCTGCACCCTAGATTCCATACCCCCCCCCTCCGCTTAAAGGTAGAAAGGTGGGGGGGGTCCGGACTCGCCTCGTGC
>ML778797.1:1630119-1647916 GCA_009831015.1 Picea engelmannii | reverse complement strand
CTACGTAAAAGGTCATCTTTGGGTGTAAGCCACCAAAGTGAGGAATGCATGTTTCATGATGTGGAGAAGCCATAACCCTATATGGAGTTTTGTAATATGTTATTGGAATTTATATAAGAAGTTAGAGGAGTTCATATCACTCTTGAATTTTGATCAAGTTTTTGTATCAATTTAAAATTAGGCATAAAATTTAAGGATATTGTTTTACCATGCACATAATTTGGATCATGGTGGAATTCTATTCATGTTTGAAATTTTTGTCGAACTCTTATCCATTTTTGGCCTAAAAGAGGGTCATTTTGCTACAATATTAGCTTACTCCTCATACATGCATGTTGATGCACATTTCTCGAGAAGAGAAATTACATCTTAAAATCAAATGAGATGATGAGCCTCAAGGACTCATTAAGGGTTTGATTCACAAAACATACCCTGAAATGGGTGAATGGGAATATCAAAGTGAATTATAAGTAAGAAGGGAATTTTTGAAGTAGGAATTAGTATATGGGATACAAGTGATGTTCTTGGTAATGTTATTTTCAATATCATTATGTAGCATGGTTACTTTTATATTGATATTCAATACTACAATACATTGTTATAACATCATTTTTAGTGTTATTATGTAATGTATTTTTTCAAAAGAAATTTAAGTTTAGACAATGGTAGACACAATACATTTGTGAATGTTCTAATTTGTTTCATAATAGGTCTTTCCAACATCATCTTTTTTTAATTTGCACCATTGTCAACGTCATCGTACTGATGGAATATTCATCACTAAATCACACATCACATTGTTGGCGCATTGCAGATGCTTAAAAAATTGGCTTTTAGCATCAATATGTGTTGTTGTTTCATTGAACACACATTTTTCGTGTCGAAATAGCATCATGATGCATCAATATTGTCTACATGGGTGTCACATGTGCCTCATAGTGGCTACAAAATTCAAAATTTGTGTCTTATGAGAATCATATTTGTGCATATCACATCAACTTTGCATAGTAGTAGAATCACACATGTCAAAAAATTGTGTTGTTTTACATTAAAGGTACATCATATTCAGTCAAATTGCTTTGTGTCGATTTCAAATTTGTGTTGTGTTAGCATCATCTACAAAACTAAATGAGTAATAAATTCATTACCTTCAACCTTGATGCCCTGGATGGATATGTTCCTGGAATCTAATATAGACTTGCTTAGCCCCTCGGTCACCAATAAAAAAAGATAAAGGGACAAAGGGAACCCTTCTCTTAAGCCCTTGGATGGTTTGAAGAATGCATATGTTGAGCCATTGATAAGTACTACATAATAAGTTGAAGTAATAGACCCCATTATCCCATTTACCATTGGTAGATTGAACTCGATATGAATAAACAACAATCTTAAATACAACCAACATGTCTTGTTATATGCTTTTGATAAGTCTAACTTGATCACCATAGATAGCATGTGCTTAGATTTTATGGTATGTGATCCCTCTTGTGCCAAGCATATAATTCATGGATTTGGTGACCTTCCAGGAAATCAATTTGTTCAAGTGTTTTAGTGTTTGAAAGTAACTTCTTCAGTCAAACTACCAATGTTTAGAAAATATCTTGTAAACAAAATTACATAGTGCTATAGGTATGAAAGCATCAAAATTATCTAGCCGATCAACCTTTGGAATTATTACAATAAATTTGGAGTTAAATGATCCTAATACCTTCCTAGAAACCCTAACTTTTTCCACCACACGAAGTAGATCCTCACCCAAAAACTCAAAGAAACCTATATAGAATTCAAGAGTCCAACAATTAGGGCTAAGAATTTTATCTTTGTGGAAGGTAGATATGATAGACAAGAGTTCATTCTTGGTGACCCCCTAATATGTTTCTTGATTATCCTCTTCATAAACTATCTTGGGAAAACAATATATTACATCATATCGAGTTAAATTGCATGGTGTCAATTTCAAATTTGTGTTGTGTTAGCGTCAAAATTGTGACATGATTATGGATAATTATTTTATTATTATTATTCCTCATTTTTATTATCAGTTACTTAATTATTTTTATCAATGTAATTATTATTGATTATTTAATTATTATTATTATATTTGTAATCATGTATTAATTAATTTATTTTAATTATCATTTTTATAATATCAAAATATTTATGAGATTGATGATTAGCATGCATTTATTTTACTACATACTAATCATGAGAGCCATGTATATGAACACACAATTATGAATTTTGACTACACTAGCATTCAATCAATTTCACACCATGAGAGCAAAAAACCATGTGTCCATATTAAACACAATTATGAAATTTTACCACATTAACATTCAATCAATTTCAGGGGTGGCAAGAGTGGGGGGGAATATCTATGATACCTGATGAAAAAGATTGATATATTATGCTTGGGGTCTAGGAAATGTTTCCAATAACCTCGCCAAGGCCTATTTGTTGTGGATGGGCATGTGTCTTGCAAAGGAATTATGAATTAATGATCTTGTGGTGCTAGGTGACTCAATGTTGATCATAAAAGCCATGGGAATTCATGTTGACATGGGAAACAATGCGCTAAGATCCATACTCTCAAGCATAAGATATATGGTCACACACTTTGGGGAAATATCCTTCTTTCATATAAAATGAGAGCTTAATAGCTTGGTGGACCATTGGGATAAAATAGCCTCTCATTTAAATGTTGGGACATTGGTTAAAAATAGGATTGTAACATCTAACCCCATTCCATAGACAAAGAGGTTGTCAAATGTTCACCCTTTTCTATGCAAAGCATGGATGGTACATTTAAGGGAAGATATGGCAGACGGCTCTTACTACTCGCATGCTTGAACGATTGGCTGGATCGAGGTGTTATTGAATGCAATATGTGTGGAAATTCATTGAAATGTGGGATCATTCAATCAATGGCAATGAGTTACAATGGTTTATATCTGATGGAGAGGAGAGTTCTTTGGCTCTGGTAGGTCTAGTTTGGGTGCTCCGACGTGGTCATTGTCCAAGGTTTCAATAAATTTGATGTTTATGTGTGTTGGGTGTGCATCAATAATGGGTTGATGAGTGTGGGTTGTCCAAATTTCTCAATGTCGACAGTCTTTCTGGAATGGTTTGGCAATTTTTCAGGTTTCTTAGTTGTCTTTTCCTATTTCCTTGCTATCTGCATTTCCCTTTTTATGTTGTCAAATGAATCCATCTATTCTAAAATTTAGCAAAGTTGCTATTGGGATAAAATATCAATTATTTATGTTTGGAATTGAGGAGTGTAGTTGGAAATTTATGTGGTTCGACATATTTTATGCGCAAGATTTTTCTACAGTCAATATGGGTGATATCAACTGGAGATATGTGAAGAATATCCTTCACAGGCATGAGGAGGCACACCAGGAAAACAATCAAACTCTTCATAGCATCAATGTGAAACCATTTGAGCTGGAAAAAGTTGTAGCTAGAAGTGTGGCTAATGTTTTGGAATTAATTTAGGTACAAATGTGGAGGGTTGATGTTTTATATATCAAATGTCAATGCTTGTGAATGACAATTATGCCACAACAAAAGGACTCTTTCTCCAAGGCATCCAATAACCATGATTCTGCAAATTCCATTCAGTGGGTTTCTAGAGAGGAAGAATCAAGGGGTCAACCACACGACCCCATGGAAGTCGAAGAGTTGGCCCCTCTCTTCTATTTCAAAGGGAAGGAGGCTCATGATGGAGACTTAACTTAGAATGATATGTATGTTCTTGTTTCTCTACTTTTAGATCAGTTTGTGAAAATAGTTTTTAGTGGAAATCTTTGGAAGTCTAGCTTAGAAGATGTTTTAAAAACTCAGATTGTATATATAGATCTATATATCCATATGGAAATTACTAGAATTTTGTATGTAAAAGCTACAGTTATTTAGCAATCTCTTTTTTTAATGAAAATCCAATTATGTTTCTATTAAAAAAAACATTCAATCAATTTCACACCATGGATAAAAAACCATGTAAATTTAAATGCAATAATGAAATTTTAAATTAAATTGTAAAATAACCATGTAATTTTTTCTACCCATAGACAAGTGGTATATTGGCACCCCAGGAAGATGTCAACTTTATATACATAATTGCATGGGAAAATGTATACACTTTTAAGGAAATGAAATGAATTTGGACATCAAAAGTTTATTGAACTATTGTATATTTCCTCCTCATCGTCACTCTGTAAAAACATAATAATAGAACATGAGTTCAATAAAATAAATAATTGTTAACATTTAAAGTTGTAATAAAAAAAATATAGATTAAAAAGTTATCAATACCCTTTGATTCCTCTTAATCACTCTTTCCTTCATCAATTTGGAAGAATATAATATATTTCAATTAATGAATGAATAATTCCAACTATATATAAGTTTAAAAATAAACACATAATTAACAACTAATTACCACAAGCATGGGTTGGAAAAATTCCACCAATATTCCATAACCATTCATACAGGTGTACCATTCTTCCATAACCATTCCTCATGGCTCATGGCATACTTGATTTCTTCTTCAATTGGATCTTTGACTATAATTGTTTAACTATATGAATAAGAGAAAACTCCTTTCTTCCAAGGAAAAAAAATGTATTCTTTATTCCAACAGAGATTAAAAAACACACTCTTCATGTGCTAAAAAAACATTACAAAAAACTAGGGATAAACATATAGTTTTCCCATGCAGTCTATTTAACTAAAAATGAATTGATCAAATTGTGCTAACCCAAAAAAGGACTACATATAATTGTCCAAAACTCTTCCAAAAAATCAGAGACAGTTCTAAATACCAATTACAGGAAAGGGAATAAAGGCATAGAAAAACATAAAACTAAATAGAATGATTGAGTTATGTGGAAATTCCATCAAAAGTCTCCTCCAACAAGAGTTAATCTATGCCTAGTTTTGACAAAGTATCAACAATGGTGTTCAGTTCCTAATATATATGAGTGAAGGAGATATTTTCAAATTGTTCTAAGTTTTCCTTGAGTTGAGATGCAAGTGGAAGTAGAGTGATTCTCTAGACATCTAGTTGATTTTTCATCCACTTGATAACCAAAAGCGAGTCCCCATAAACCTGGAGTTGATGGATTCCTCTATTCATAGTTGTCATCAAGAAGCATATTAATGGCATGAATTCAACATGGTTGTTAGTACCTCTTGGCAAATTTCATTTATATTGTTGATAACGATTGTTCAGTAGATAAAATATTCCTCCCATGTTGCATATTGAATCAGACACCATCGAAATATCCCTAGAGAATAGATTTATCAACCATTACCTCATCCACCTATCTAGGGACTCCAACCTTTTGAGAAGGTTTTCATCAATGATATATTCAACATACCTATCCAATGACTTAGAAAGTGGGAATATTCATGTTTTCAAGTAATAAATCATTACATGCTATCTAAATACCCCATAAAACCAGGTAAGGAATTGTCTTGAATATCTTCAAGTCATGCCTTTCATACCAATTATTTAGACAATATTCAACACATGGTCCACTCTAAAAATTGTTTAATCCCATCCAATGTCCCATATCCATCCATATCAACAGGTCAAATAAATAGTCTATAAAAAGGTGAGTAATAGTTTATGCTCCTTGCTTACATGAGAGACAAATACTAGGACCCTCTTTGTTTCTCTTTTGAATCATATCCCAAGTAATTTTTAAATGCCAGACACATGAATAATTTTGTCTTCATTGGCATCTTATTATTCCAAATTTTATCCTACCACCATTTAGACTCTTATTTTGCATCGTCCTGGAGAACCCTATAGCCTAATATGGTAGTATATAGTCCTCCATACTCATTTTTTCCCACGTCCATTCATAAGGTTCCTATCTTAATTGGATATGTGCTCTACTTAACTCAGACAAAAAAGCATTCCCTGCTTGTTCATGATCATCCAACAAGCCTATCCCTTGAGCAATCAACCACCCTTCTTGTCAGATGTTGGTATTTGTAGAGTCCCTACCTGGTTAAGTGTGCATCGAACTAAATCTTGTCAATTCTAGATCAATTTAGTAGGTAAAAATACCTCATTTCCACACCCCATCATAACGTCTACTCCAATCCTCACTTGTGTTACATCTCCCACTTTCTAATCCATATATGACCCAATGAATAGAAAATCAAGGCCACTGATTTCCATTGAATAGAGACATTTTTGATGATTTTCCTTTCGCTTCTAATCTAGTCTATTAATGTTCCTAGTGAAATGTATTTTTGGGTGATAATTATCTTCTGAAGGCTCTCCATTGTAATCAAGTTCCAAAGTGTTTTCATAGCAATGGAAGTGCCAACAACATGAATATTATTAAGTCCTCATCCTCCTTTGTATTTTGGTTTGGAAATAGATTGTTAATATTCCAAATGTGCTCAAACTTTGTTAGTATTTCCCTTCCAAAGAAACTTGAAACAATTATCTCTTATATTCTCCAGTAAGCCCTTAGGGATGTGTTCCAAATGAATGCTAGTAAACAATAATTTTCTCTAATACAAATTTAACTATAACTGATCTCCCTCCTCTAGATAGCCATTAGTAGCACCAAAATTTAATTATCCTATCAATATTGGCCAATAACAAAGTCCAATCCCTTTTTCCATAGCCATTTGGTTTGAGGATAAAACCAAGACACTTGATACCTTAATTGAAATCCAATTGATTGTTAAGATAAATACCCTTCAAAGACTAGATTATCTTTGCTTCGAGTTCATTAAAATCTATATTCTACTTATGTACATTTATTTCCATACCAATCAATTGGCTATATAGTTGTAGAGTCTCCTTGAATTTCCTCACCTCCTCTACAGAGCCATTAGAAAAAATAATAGCATCATCTACAAAAAGAAAATGAGTAATAAATTCATTACCTCCAACCTTGATACCCTAGATGGATCTGATCTTTTTGGCTTCTAAGATAGACTTGCTCAACCCCTCAACCACCAATAAAAAAAATATAAAGGGACAATGGTCACCCTATTCTTAAGCCCTTGGATGGTTTGAAGAATGGATATGTTGAGCCATAGATAAGTACTACATAATAAATTGAAGCAACACACCCCATTATCTCATTTACCATCAGTAGATTGAACTCTTGTACGTAATCCCACTTGCTTATTTTTTATGGTATGTAATACCTATTGTGTCAGGCCTACAACATGGATTTGGTGACCTTCCAAGAAACCAAATTGTTCAAGTGTTTTAATGTTTTAAAGTAACTTCTTCAGTCTACTGCAAGTGTTTAGAAAATATCTTGTAAACACAATTACATAGTGCTATAGGTCTAAAAGCATCGAAATTCTATGGTCGATCTACCTTTGGAATGAGTATAATAAATGTGGAGTCAAATTATCCTAGTACCTTCCTAGAAACCCTAAATTCTTCCACCACACAAAGTATATCCTCACTTAGAATCTCAAATTAACCCAAATAGAATTCAATAGTCCAACCATTAGGGATAGGGATTTTATCTTTGTGGAAGGTAGAGATGATAAATGAGAGTTCATTCTTTGTGACGTCTTAATACATTGTTTGGTTAACCTCTTCATAAACTATATTTGGAAAAAAAGAGGTTACTATAATAATATTTTCAATGCTTAACCCTTCTAGTTATTTATATACATTCTCAAAGTGTTTAACCCCCAACTCTATCAATCCCTTAAAAATTCTCAGGGGAACCCATCCTCATTCAACATTTCCCATATAGTGTTAACAATATTTCTTTGATTTGCAAATTTATGAAAACATTTAGTATTCCAGTCACCTAGCTCCAACCAAGTAGCCCAAATTTTCATCCGCCAATCCATCTCTCTATCCCTTAGTATCTTATCCTTCCTTATTTTCAGATCCTTTAACCTCTAAAGCTCTTCCAAATTAAAAACCCCAATCCATCTCTCTATCCCATAGTAGCTTCACCTTCCTTATTTCCAGATCCTTTAACCTCTGAGCTTCTTCCAAATTAAAAACCCCATTGTCATTCCCCAATAACATTCCCACAATCTCCAATTGTAAACTTCCTTAATTAACATGTCCCTATTATTATGGCTTTCCCAAACCCAATGCACCACTTTATCCTTTACAACCTTGATTAAAGCTGCAAATTGTTCATTACCAGATGTCCCTAAGTGTGGATCATACTATTTTCACTCATTCTTCACCATATTTTGGAATACCTCCTATACCTAGGATTAAATTTAAAGGGTGTATCAAGATTAGAGTTGCGAATATCAAGCTCCAAGAAGATAGGATTATGATCAGAGCACCTATCAGTGTCAATCCAGGATCTACATCTATCCACACCTTGTAGAACTGAATCTGAAACCAAGAATATGTCGATCTTATTTGAAATTCCTCTAGCACTAGCCCTATTATTCCTCCAACTAGGGCCCTTGGAGATAGGTTCAATATCTATAAGTCCATATGCCTCAATTTGGAAATTGAAAAATTCAACTAGTATATCAATCCTAACAGAATGCCCCCAAAGTCCCATTCTATTTAATGTGAAATTTAGATCACTCTCGTTATCACCTTACCTTCACGAATGCACTAAAGAGAAAATATATTCTTCGAAAAAGGTTGCTTGTCTACATAAGGTCCATACATGTTCATTATAGTTATAGGTGAATGCAAACTTTTACTAAATAAATATGTGTATGGACCTGATAAAATAACATAAGAATTGGTTAGAACCAAGTTTTATATCCATACAGTAATGATGACTCTAGATAAGCCATCAAAATCTAAAGATAGAAATCTCACCCCTTTAGAAATCTTCTCAAATACCCCACTAAACTATCTCCTCTCCCCATAGTCTCTTGGAATAATAAAATTTCTATAGTCTCTACCTTTAATAAACATTTGACTGTCAACCATTTATTCTAATTACCCAGAGCACATATATCCATGGGCATAATTTTCATTTTAAACAACTACCAAGGGGTGTACATGCTATAAGAACCTTGTGTATTCGGTGTTGATGCCCCTATTGTATTTATTTTATAGCCTTTTCCTGGGCATGATGGAGTTATGACTTTTTCCCCATCAAGCCAGGACTAGATCTTTCAAATGGGCTTTCCCCAAATCCCCATAATGAAAATCCTTTGTATTTCCTTTGTATTTCTTGGATATTAAATGATAGCACCCAGTTCCTCTACTATCTACACTACAAGGAAAACACCTTGTAGTGGAGGTTTTTAGTGTTATAAGATTTGGCAAAATTTTCAAGAATACCTCTACAAAAACCTCCGCTATTTGAAGCAGAGGTTTTAATGGATGTTCCATATAACTAAAAAAAAATGGCAAGAGAAGGTTTTTTTTCGGTGCTCATATTGTTAAAAAGCACTGATGTGATCATAGGAAACCTGGCTCGGTGCATACATAAACCTAAAAAGCACCAGTGATCTTATAATTATTACGCATCGCATACGCCTTTTTTTGTTGTATGCAACATCGTGCTCTTATAATTATTACACATTGGTTCCACTTTTGATCTAGGTGGATATCTATGGCTGCCCACCTTTTCCAACTAGCTCAAAACAGTCTTCTGGTAATTTTGGTAATTTACTATTTTTAGCAGTTTTTTCGGGTCCCAAACTTCCAGGGCTGTTTTGAGGCCCTAAATGACGTTTTTTGGGAAAACGGGGAGCAACATGTTAGTTCTTTCTATGTTTCTCACACAAAAGTTGTAGTCCTTGGATAGAACCTTCTAACGGTGTATCGAGTGCCACAAACGAAGATCGTATGAAAAAGTTACGCCCTTGGGAAGTTGACGTATCAACTACCTCCATCGGGGCCCGCAAACCTTTTGTCTTTTCATCTTCCGGGTTTAGGGTTTTGGATTTTACTCATGTTAAAAAGGCCCTTAGAGCCTCATTGTAATAATAATATTCTTGCAAATGAGCACAACCGTCACATCTCTTCTCAGAGATAAGCTACCGCCATTATAGCGAGTCTTTCACTCTGTATTTTTACAGTCTCTATACATTTATTTCATTAATAGAAATCGTGTATTATTGTATATTTGTGACTCTTTTTATATTTCCGATATATCGATGTTATATTGTTGCCTCTCTTGCAATATCTCTGTATATTTTTGTTTTATATCTCCGCTCTCATTTCGTGTCGAAAATAATCCGGATCAGTGGTATCGGAGAAGGCTACTCTTGATTGTTTTTTTTCAATGCATGTCCCCGACGAGGTCTGAGTATAGAAATTTGGGTCTTGAGATTGTCCCTCTCGAGGACAATCGCTCTCGCACACCCAAGAAACCCTTAATGGCGGAAGAAAATAAAAACGATGGAGCAAACGATTCTATCAATCTGTTGCTTGAGCAAGCTCTCATGCGACCGAGGGATGAAATGATGGAGAATTTTTCCCACATCCTTCAATGTCTGCCGATAGAAACAGGCACATATTCATCAAGCAGCCACTTTGGAGGAACCTCACCTTTCAAAGTACAAGTTAATTTTGATATTCCTGTATTTGAAGGATAGATAGATGCATAAGCCCTAGACAAATGGTTAAATCCGCTAGAAGGTTATTTCTCTGTTAACAATTTTTTCAACAGAGAAAAGATCACCTTCGCACTCCTTAAAGCTCTCCCCCATGTCAAACATTGGTGGGAAAATTATTGGGAGTAAAGTTCCACAGAGGAGTTTGGAATATATGGGGCTGAGCCCACTTGGTATTTTTTTGTGGATGTGGTAAAGGAACAATATTACCCTGTTGGAAACTATGAGGATCGGTACATGAGATGGACCACACTGTAGCAAGAGAGGGGCCAAGAAGTTCCAGAGTTCACCAATACCTTCCATACCTTGCGCACCAAGCTGGGTATCAAAGACTTCGAACAACATCTGGTTCTGAAATACTGCGGGGCTCTACATAGATACATCCAAACTGAAATGGATTTTCTAGACATCTCATCACTTGGTTCTGCTTATCGATATGTTGTTAAAATTGAGAAAAAGTTTAAGCACCAGAACAAACGGGATTTCGGATCTGCAAATCCACAACAACCAAAGTATGAGAAAGATGGCCCTAAAAAATAGTCTCCTGAAAACGAGTCCAAGCCATAGGAAAAGAAGGGTCACGGGAAGACAAAGAAGGACATTGGAAAATGGTGCGATTTACACAAAAGCCCCTGGAACAACACCGATGAATGTCGCTCAAAACTCATTGGTGGCCGCGATCAAAGACAAGGAGCCGAATCCTAATTCAGAATATGATTATGAAAATAATGGTAAAACACAGATCATCGACGTAGACCCCACTGCTATTGTCACGACTGCAACAATTCAACCAGAAGAACCAACAGATCTTGAAGAGGGGGAGTGCCTTTTTCATTCACATATGTGGGTGAAGGGGACCCCGTTTCATTTTATTGTTGATAGTGGAAGCCAGAAGAGCCTCATATCAACAGAGGTCGTCAAACAATTGGGATTGTCGACAACACCACACCCGCAACCATACAACATCAGGTGGCTTCACCAAGGACGAGATCTATGTGTTAGCCAGTAGTCTCGATTGGCATACAACATCCAACCCTTCAAAGATGAGGTATTATGTGATGTTTCCCCACTGGATGTCTGTGATGTTATCTTGGGCCAACCATATATGTGGAAGTGCCATGCTATTTATGAGTCTCGACCTCGTAGTGTCATTGTTACTTTGGGGGCCATCTCTATAGAATACCAGAGGTAGTTCCAAATATTGTCCCACCTAAACAATGTCGCAAGGTAGTATCTCATACTACAAAATTCAACTTCTTCACAATCTATTCAAAGGGTGAACAAAAGGATACTACAACCACTACAACCTCGACCCAAGCACCTTCTATCCAACAGAAGCAGATCGAAAATATTGTAGCAAGGTGTAAAGATTCCTTCTACACACAGGCACCTCATGTAGCCAGAATGGTTAAAAAGGTCCAACCCTTCTAGCTACATGTTCATGAGAACCTTTAACAAGCTAAGCAGCGCAACTTCTCCAGCAAGACAAGCAACTCACCAAGATTCAGATTCAACAAACGATTTTTCCTCTCCCCCGGGCACTCAACTCAATGGAGACAATTTCTTCATAAGGAGGGAGGATTGATCGAGGTGGATATCAGTGGCCACCTACCTTTCCAACTGGCTCAAAACAATTTTCTAGCAATTTTGGTAATTTACTATTTTTAACAGTTTTTTCGGGTCCCAAACTTTCGAGGTCGTTTTGAGGACCTAAACGATGTTTTTTGGGAAAACGGGGAGCAACATTGTTATTCCCTTGGTGTTTCTTGCACAAAATTTGCAGTCCTCAGATATATCTCGCTAACGATGTATCGAGTGCCCCAAACGAAGATCGTATGCAAAAGTTACACCCCCGAGAAGTTGACGTAACAACTACCTCCATCGGGGCCCGCAAACCTTTTGGCTTTTCATTTCTGGGGTTAGGGTTTTGGATTTTACTCATGTTAAAAGGGCCCTTAGAGCCTCATTGTAATAATCATCTTCTTGCGAATGAGCGCAGCCATCACATCTCTTCTCGGAGATAAGCCGCCATCATTCTAGTGAGTCTTTCACTATGTATTTTACAGTCTCTATACATTTATTTCATTAATAGAAATCGTGTATTACTGTATATCTGTGACTCTTGTTATATTTCCTATATATCTCTTTTATATTGTTGTCTCTCTTGCAATATATCTGTATATTTCTGTTTTATATCTCCACTCTCATTTCATGTCGAAAATAATCTAGATCAACTTTTTTATCGTATGCAACACCGATGCTTTTTTAGTTTATGTATGCACCCTTCATACTATTTTTTGTATGCAACACCAATCCTGTTATAAATATTACGCACTGGGTCGTTCTATTTTTATGGCACACCAGTGTTTGTATAATTCATATGTATCGATGCCTATACTACACTGTGCACCGAAGGGTAGTGAAATTTCAAATATTCAAGGTGAGATGTCGACACTTATTAGAAGACATCCATGGAAAAGTGTAAATTAATTATTTAAATATAAATATCACACCAAACATGAAATCTTAAGTAAGGCATAAAACGTATGTACTCAGAAAGTTTGTGATCAACCCCTTTATTTTTCGTTTTCTTGTCTTATGTGTTGAATGGGTTCCATTTTTTTTCTTTTCTACAACAAAACAATTGAAAATTAGTATTTCATGCGATATTTAAATTTGATGTACATAAAAGAATAAATGAATGATTACATACCTATGACACACATTGTTGTTGGGATGGCTCCTTCTACAATGCAACTATGTTCAATTATTTTACCATCTCCTTCAAAACTTTTTGGACATCCCCATCGACATGTATTGGTTTTTCCCTCGATTGTCCCTTAGAATTTTCATAATCTCCATGGAAAAAAAACTAGGAATTATCAAATATAAAAGTTATGAAATTTTTATATAAAATAAGATATCAATGTATATAATAAATAAGTACACATTGGTGTGTTAATAATATGCATTTGTACCAGTATATGATATCAGTACCCTTCCAATGTAAAACATGTTTGTTTACAATTTGTTGTATTCATGTGGTGATTTATAAATTAATAGAAGCACTGGTGCTTAAGTACTATTTATTTTGCACTGTCGAGTCATGAACAAATTTAAAACATGAGGGTTTCAATATTATAAACAATATTGTTTCCATTTTAAACAAAATGGTGTTGTTGATATGAACATGTACACTAGTTCTCTATCTTTGTACAACACGCACAACTAACCAGGAAGGTGTTTCAAAAATATATATTATTTCCATTTTAAATTCAACAGTGTTGTTGACATGAAAATGTGCATTGGTGCTCTATCCCTGTACAGTATGGATCGTTAACCGTGAAGGCATTTTTTTTTAAACCAACAACAACAGGCCAATTTGGGATCCAATGCAATGAGTGGTCCCATTGCAATGGATACCGAACACCCCGTATATAAGTAAACAATCCCTATAAAATATATTGCTTAACAAAATTCTCATTATGAAATATAGAGAGCAAAAGAAAGAGACACAACAAGGAATTTAGGGCTTCCAATACCTGATGTAACTGTGAAACCATTTTTTTTTTTTTAGAATGCACTAAAAAATTCTTGAATCAAATAGAGGAAATATTAAGATGATCAATAGAATGAAATCACATACCTGAAATTTCTCCTCTGCAAATTTGTATGTGACCTACAATGATCCCTTTCAAATTTTTCTCTTCAGAAAAATCTATCCACTCCAAAGTCTTTGCTGGTAAATCTCTCTTGCGCAAATCTCCCCTCTAAAATTTGGCAAAAGAATGAATAATTTTTTCGTTTATAAATACATACATTTAGAAAAATTGAAATTCTAGCTCATTTTTTCATTGTATATTTCAACGCATTGATGATCAACACATGAGTTTTTTTTGTAACTTACTTTTCTAGTGGTTATACAATATGTAGTGCATCAGTGTGGTTTTTATGTAAAGATTATTGACACACAATTCAATCTACAACATGCAAATGCAAACATCCGCATTTAAATTTTGCGGAGGTTTTTCTTTGTAGAGGCAATAACGACTGAAATGATCGCTCATTTGTTCATTGTATATTTTGGCGCATTTATGATAAACATGCACATTGTTTTTTTGTAACTTACTTAATCGATGCATTATACATTTTATATAGCACTGGTGTAGTGTTTATGTAAAAAAACACCAACAAACTATTTAATTCACAAAATGCAAATGCAAACATTTGCATTTAAATTTTGCGGAGGTTTTGCTTTGCAAAGGCAATAACGGAGGTCACTATTTAGTGTCTCTCATAATTTAGTGCACTGGTGCCTTTTATATATACAGATGCACTGGGGTGTCATATCATAATTAGGTGCATCGGGTTGTCATAATATAATTAGGTGCATCGTTAACTTTTAAAAGTTATTCGAAATTATGTTTGAAGGTAGATTGTTCTATGCTTCCCAAACTTTCTTTTAAGAATTTATTCATGTTTTAATGTTGATTTTGGCTCAAATGCAGGAAAACAAAGTTTATAGTATCAAATGGCTAAATATTCATATTCCAAATCATTCCATATTGTTGCAAGTTCTTCAAGTTCACCCTCTCAATTGTAGTAAGTCTAGATTTTATTTATAATTCATTTATCTCATTGAATTTATGTTATGTATGCATGTGAAATTGAATAATTGTTCATTGAATTTTGTAGGATTAGGATTCAGGATTGAGTTCGAATGCGCAAGATATTCCAGTAGTCCCAAAATGTCAGAATATCTTATCAAGAGAAAGATATTAGGGGCAAATTTTTGATGAAAATGGACAGCTTCTTTTCCCTACCAATTGTAACATGTCATCTTCCAACTAGTCTAGGTCAATGATATTACACCATGAATTGGATCTCTTTTATGACACGCCTTGGGGCGTAAAAAACTATGATTGAGTAATTGTGTTTTCTTATTTTTAGTGGAACTAATGTAAATGTATTGGTTAATTTGACATTTGTTTTATAAAGTGGTTAGTTGCATGTTTATTATTGGGGAAAAAATTTCCATGCTTCTAATAAATGTTTGGTATAATATTTGAACATACTAAATGCGTTATGTTACTAATATTATTGATGCAATGTTCAATATTTTTACAATCAATACTCTGACAACAAGCAACCTATCTACCATCTATCATTGCGCCCCACTAAAATGTCAAGTCACGATATTGCTATTAAACGAGCATACCTCAAAGAGGAATCATATTAAGCATGGTTGAATCAACCACCTATTCTATTCCCAGTACGTCCTAAGTCACCAACTCAAAACCTCTACAGTAACACTAGTTCTTCATATGTTGGGGTGAAGGAAATGATATAGAGGTTGGAATGGATGATTTCTTATAGGATAACCAAGCCATAGAGGGAAGGTTGTTACATGCATTCTAGCAAAATGACCTAGGGGATGACACTAATGTCGTCGATACCTTCTTTGAAATCCTGAAATTTGCTTCCACAACCCCTCTCTTTGGTCGACAAGGGTCAAGGTCTACCAAAATAGGGACAGAAATATTACTATACAACTTGTTAGCACTCTGTAATTTGCCCAAGGCTGTAAGGCAGTCACAGAGGCAACATCAAAACCACTTCAAGTCTTGGATCTAGCCCTCCAAGGCTCAGAGAGGGATCTCTCTGTAGGATATAGCTCTGTTTTAATAGATATTAGGCTAGCTATGAAAGTATGGGGTTGGGGTTTTTGAAAATATTTAGATGAGGATGTGGTTGACGAGTTTCTCAGATCACCATTGGGCTATGGGGTCGGTTTATAAGACAATGATCAAATCAAATCTAGAGGTAAATGTCTCCACAGGGAAAGATAGTAACAACTGTTGGATCGAATCAAGTTTAAAGGGTGTCGATTTGAGGAAGAAATGGGGGAGGAAAAACTAAGTAAATGAGCAGTTAAGAATTCATAGACTGAGTTTTAGAAGAAAACATAAAGATTATTGAAAAATTTGGACAAAGAGTATGCACGCATAAATTCTTCTCCATTAACTGTTTTTCAATAATAAGAAATGAAAATGCTTGAATGATAACAGAAAGATAAATAAAAATAGACAAGGGACACACCACCAACACTGCTACATGAGAATCCTGTAAATCATTTCCTCCATTACTGATTTGTCATTCCAAAATTACAGAGAAACCTCCTGAAGTAACAAGGCCCACAGTCCAACCAAAAGAGGCAAAAATCTTTACACAGGTCGAACCCTTTTACATTAAAATCATATGAATAAATAGGATAGATCATCCCAATAAGTTTCTGAAGTCGGTTTAACCGCCTCGGCCAAAAATAGCCACCACTCCCACAAAATTTAGAGTTTTCTGCCATGAAAGACGGACCGGTTTTCTACGAAAAAGGGGTCCGAACAGACGTGTTTTTATCTTGAACGATGACACCTGGGAGAAAACAGAAAAAGGTTATTGTATATGAGCATGTTCCAGACAAAAACCTCCATCGGTTTTACCAAATTTGTTCCCAGCTGGCCGTAACAGCTATTGCAAGATCGGGACTATAACAGAAAATTGAGAATCTGGAAAAATGGGCCTCGAAGATGTCTTCGATTCTCCCTGATCGTAGTGCTGTTGAAAGAAATGGGAGAGTTTTTTGTTCCATAGCCTGTGTTGAGAAAAAAAATCTCTCATATTTTTAAAATCCATCTTCGTTTGCACAAAATCGACCTCGGACGAAGACATGGTAAAACAGACAAAAATTGACAAAAATATGGAAAAGTGGTTTTTTTTTTTGGTGAAAAGCGGTATTCCGGACCCCCCCTCCATTAAAGATAGAATGGATGGGGGGGTCCAGAATATAATCTGGACCGTTGATTTAGGTGCCCGTCCCTGGGCCATTCAGATGTGCACAAGTATTATTTACGATTCCGGACCCCCCCCTCTCGTTAACTTCCGGATGGTGAGGGGGGGTCCGGAAAAATTATGGTGCGTTGATTTAAATGGTAAGTGTAATGGGCTGTACGGGGTGTATGAAAGTGCATGGAGGTAGGTGTGGGCGGGAGTGTGAAGGGGTGAGTGGAGTGTGATGTAGGAGGGGGTGAGTGGAGTGTGAGGTATGAGGGGTGGGGTATGGGTAGACTTAGGATATGTGAATTTTAAGTTTGTTTTTGTTATATTTTATATTATATGTTATTTGTTCACGTTTTATGTATTTTGTTTTTATGTATTTGTTTATTAATTTTGTTTTATATGTGTT
>ML778797.1:1603720-1622016 GCA_009831015.1 Picea engelmannii | reverse complement strand
ATCTAGTTGTGCTAGCCACTGTGATCAAAACATAGTAGAGGGGAAGTTAGGTTACATTGGAAAGATACAAGAGATCATGCAAGTGGAATTTTCATATTTTCAATATGTTGTTTTTAATTGCAAGTGGTGGGATAACTTCAACTAAATAAATGAAAAGGAAGATCGTGGAATAATATGTATTAAGTTTAAAAAAATGTGGGTTGAAACTAAAGAGCCTTGTGTTTTCCCAAAACATTGCAACCATCTGTTTTTATACTTAGATGTATTAGATGGAAATTGGTGGTTCGTACTGAGACATGATCTGAGATCAAAATATTTTTTTGAGAACAACAATGTTATAATTCCAAGCAAGGAATATAATCAGGGTGATGGTAATGAAGATTGATATGTAAATGCTTTGATTATTGTGGATGTGTCATTTTATTATGGGTATCTATAATGGCCAATTATGTTTTTTTTTTCTTCATTTTATAATGTTGTATGTGAAAAGTTAACAACCATTTACAACCACCATATTGAAATTACATTAAATAGTACAAACACAAACTGTGGTTTTGATATATTTTTATTGTCATATTTATTGTTTATTATAGCAAATTTATGTTGTATTGTATTAACATATGATTATGTTAACCTTTGAATTACTAAACATTAATTGAGATATCACAAAGTTGATGGCCTATTAATATAATACACTAGTACATTTTTTTTAAAATTAAAGGTTTATTTTAAAATATATTTTATTTTAAAAAAAATGAGGATATTAAAAAATCAAACCTTAGTTTTTTTATTGTTTGAAAATTTCAAGATTAAAATAAATATATACTTACTTTGATGGAACTTCTAAGGACAAATCCAATAAAATATATTCTTGGAACATCTATGAGTTCTTAAATCACACTTGTGGTGTCGACATTACCAACTTCTATGGCATTCCCAACCTTTATTGGTGCAACTATCACAACCTTCACCTAATCCACTCCATCCTTAGTTTTCTAAGTATATAAACTTATATTAATCATTATTTTTACATTCCCATTGAAATAAGTGTCAATATAGGAAGGAAATGGAAATTCTAAAAGAGCCCCTTTCTAGAGCCTAGTAACAATTAAGGAAAATTTGAAGGATCCATACTTATATAAAAGTATAGAAATCTTTGCCAATTTTACTAATTCTTAAAATACTAATTATAAATTTTTGGCGATATTCTTGTAAAAGTATTCCAATTTCTAAGTATGTGTATATTTTTTAGCAAATATTGACAACTTGTAGAAAAAAATAATTTTATCCCATAGAATTTAGGTGAATATTTAAAAAAAAATTAGAAATTAACAAATTATTTTTAGAATAAAACAAGTCAAATCATGAAGTTTAGTCTCTAAAGTTTTCCTTGACCATAATCCAACCCTAGAAATCTTGGATATAAATTGTTACCATGGAAGACAAAGATTGAAATTCATTATTATTAATGATTTAGTTTTCATATTTAATAAATTGAATTTAATTAAATATATTTAATTAATTATAATTTTTAAATAATAAAAATGATTAAATATAAGTATTATAAATTTAATGAATAATTATTATAACTTTATCATTAAAATAAATGAAAAAATAACATTTCATAGTAGTAATTATTCAAATTATTTTTTTTTCCATTCATTAACCAAATCCAATATTTGCATAAATTTTAATACAAAATCAACCAAATATAATTAATAATAATAATTATTATTTTTAAGGTCACCGCCATGAGAGACAACAAATTGGTGTATGAGACCCCCTTGTTTGTGGACAAGGAACCCCTTTCGTGGACTAAATTGACTACTAAAGTCTACAAAGGTATACATACCCTACTTAGCATACCTCTTTAATAGAAGATTCGATTAATACTTGCATACTTTTACATACTTTTTTAATAGAAGATTCCGAAAATTAGTAATAGAGTGCAAATTTGTGAAACCATTTCATTGAAAGTGTATAGATCAAAATTTATTATTATTATTTATATTTAATATTTTTAATTTAATTAAATAGATTTGATATATTATAATAGTTGAATAATATAAATTAATAAAATATTCGGAAAAATTAAAATATAATAATTTTTATTTTAGTAAAAAAATATATTATAACTTTGTCTTGTAATATTTGAATAATAAAAATTAAAAAAATAACATTATCATTATTATTAGTGAATAATTATATCACAATGTTATTATTACAATGTATGAAAAAGACATAATTATTAATCATCATATTTATGTATTTTTTTGCTAAACATGTTTAATCAACATATTGTATCTTGTTGGACAACAAATGATTCACCATGAAGAAGAGTTAAACATTATATGGCATTAATGGCTATAAGTTTTTGCAATCACAATCCAAACTAAATGATTTCATAAAAATAAAGTTAAACATTATATGACAACAGTAAAAAACATTGTCAGTAAGTTATTCTTTCATTATATTAGAAACATATTGTACAAAAATTTAATGGCCTAAGAGGGTATCCCTGAGTGTCCATATCATTCGTGTTTGTCAATAAAGCCTATTAACTTTCCTAGAGGGAAACCAAGCCTGCCTATTATCCTTATAACATATATAAAAAAGAGATCTATTTGACTATCAAAGTCCTTACAGACTCATCATCTATGTCAAGTGAAACCAATTAGAAACCTAGCAACAAAAGGAAAGAAGCATAGAGAAAAAACAATCATATCCATCGTTCTGGGGAACTTGCGGGTAGGCCTTCAGATAGCCCTATGTGACTGCATGCTTCATAGGCACTTAAGAGGTAGTAGCCACATTGTCAGGAATCATCTGGATATTTCCTCCTTGCTTCTTGAAGAGTGATGAGACTAGTGTGGAGAAGCTTGTTATTCTTCTCAATTACTTCCAACCATTGTCTAGAATTTTTTTATCTCTGCCTCCTTAGCCAACATTTCCTGAGCAATGAATGCTTTAGTATGCCAGTATAATTCCATCGTTTGGAAGAACTTGGTATCTCTCGCAATGCTAGTACCCAAGTCCGAGACAAACATGGACACTTAATTATCCACCTCTTGATCCTCGTAGTATGCCTTGATTACCTTAATGTCTTCCTCAATGGAGTGAAGGTAAGCTTGGGAGGGTCGATGGATGTTGCATACGCCTCAACAATTGCTTTAGCTTCCGTGGCCACCTTTTCGGAGTGTGAGGGTGCATTATTTTTCCTTTTTTTGTGCGGATCCATGAAAGAATCCCTCTTTATACTAGCAAACAAATTGCCCAGAAACCCAAGGAGGAGATCTATAGAAACATCTTTAGGAAAACACCAACATCGATCTCTTCCCCATGTGATCCTTATAACTAGAAAATTTCCTCCACTCTCGACAAGAATCATTCTAATTTGGGGGAAATTACTTATCTTGAATGGCAATGGAAACCCACTCTGTACATATGCCATCAACCTTTGTCTTCTTCTCGTCGATTCCTCACATTTCACATGAGAACTGGCTAATCAGAGTAGCCTCTATGGGGAGGTGATCCAAACATAATGGTTGTCAGGGAGGGTGCATGGGGGCACATGCCCTGACCATCCTGCACATGTGCCACCTCCTCCAATATCCCATTAGACACCCCATCCAATAATATATGGCAACTACAAATTTAAATGAATGACACATCTCCAATTTAATTTAAAAACAAAGAAATCATTAATAATGTTAATGATTAGCATACTCATAATACAACAAAGCAAACTACAACAACATCAACATGATATGAAAAAACATAATATACATATCAATATACATGTTATCAAAATAAATAAACATGTCATATATACATCTCAAGTCAAATATAAAACAATCAATATGCATTTCAAATAGTACCACTACTAGTTAGGTACACCACAAGAACCAGAGGCATCAATGTCTCTTCTATCAAAGGTAGAGGGTCTATTGGTACCTACATCAAAAAATGATGACAAAAGCAGACTCTCAAATGTATCTCCACCAAGATTAAGTTGTGCAACACACAATGTGAACATAGTGTCCACAACATTAATAGCTTGAGACATGTGGAGGAGGAGGATCATTGGGTGTTGAAACGTGTGGAGGAGAAGGACAAGGATTGGTGGATGGTGACACATCTAGAGTAGAAGGAGGAGGATCAGTGGATGGTGACACAAGTGGAAGAGGAGGAGGAGGAGAAGGAGGATCGATGGATGGTGACACATGTGGAGGACAAGTAGGAGGATGTTTGGATGGTGACACGTGTGGAGGCGAAGGAAGAGGAGGAGGATGACCAGGTGGTGGAGAGGATGTGGTTCGATCTAGTGATGAGTCAAATGGAGCAGAATGATGAGCAACAACCATCAATAAGATGACACATTAGTGACGTCATTTCATGAGGTAGGGTCTCCCATATCGCGGACAACTTTGGTACATGTAATATGTCTCGAACATGTATGGGTACCACTCCACGCTCAATCACCACCTCAATATAGACGTTCCAATGCCAAGTCTATGTACTGGAGGCTGCTCTCCTCCATCTCCTCATCATATTGGGGAGGGTCATCCCCAACATATGTGTCAATATATGAAATATATATATATAATAATAATCAACTAATTGAAACAAAACGTTACAAAAAGTTACATGTGCATTAAATAAGACATAAAAATATGTAGCTAGATTTATCAAAACATATCGATAATATTACCTCTCCCATCCATTGGCTCGGTTTCTATAAATATGATGTTTGGACATCCTCTCCAATCCATCCTCACGTAGGAGTATTGTAAAATATTGAGGTCATTTTCCTCTCCAAAAAACCAAATCACATATCTCCCTACCAACCAGAGTACATGGCCGCTTTGGTTGGCCCCTCTTGGGAAACAAATTCCCCTACATGTACATATGTGTATCTATAATAAGCCTAGGAGGAAAGTGAGGTACTATTGGTCGAGTAGCATGAAACCTCTCAAAACATAATGTAAATAACTCAGATGCTAATGGGAAGAACATCCTCCCATAAAAAATGGTGCGACAACGATCCAACACAAAACAAAATTGTCTCAAAAAAATCTTTGACCACCTAATCAATCGAGGCCTCTACACTAAAATATATACAATACAACAAAGTGAAACTAATGTGTTTCCCATCAGAGGTAAAGTGTGATAATGTCATGAGAATAAGACTCGGGCACTTAGCCTCCTCTACATGAAATGAATATATCCACATCTGACCACCAACTACCTGAAATCTCGAAGAGGAAACAATTTATGGACTAACATATCTCTACAAATATGCCAGTTGGGTCTCTCCTACAATAACATGAGGTAGATCAGGGAACTGGGACCAAACATCCTCCCTCCTAGAAAAACTAGTGATAAAATAAATATCCTCCTCCGTGGTTTGATACCACATATTGAGACAAACCCTGAATGTCTATTGAACATGATCCCAACGATGAATCAATTGTTGTAAAAATGAAGAGTTCTCCCTGAGAGATGTAGCCTCCTCATAAAACTTGAGGAGGAAAAAATTGCTCAAAAGGGAACATGTCTGAGGTTTAATAGGGCAAGGGGTCCTCCCCCTCTCCCTCTCTTGGGCCTCCCACTCACATACAAAGGTGTACATGTCGACTCGTTGCTACTTCTACTCCTCCTCCTCTCATCATCATCATCTTTGATTCACATATAAATATTTTTAGGCACATATATATAGATAAAAAAAAAAAAATTATAAAACACAGACATATATAACTAATTCTTATTTATCAAAAACTAAAATTAATTTATGTTTGCAAAAACATGTGAAAAAATAATTGGTGCTCCCATAATAACAACTACACACTGTGAATGGTGCACTATATTATAAACAAATCACTTCTATGCGATACAATTTGTATAATGCACCAGTGCTCCATGGTTATGGGAATGCCAACACATATTTTAGTGGTGTGTTGTGTTCTATAACTCACCGGTAATGGGGAGTCCCACAAGATGCATCACTATGTCATTCTGTCTTTGTTTTGTGTTATGCGGTGTGGTGGGTTATATGTAACGCACTGATGTTCCATTATTCTTGGAGAACTGGTACATCTTTAGCAGTGCATTGATTTGCATGGAACTAGTCACGGGGCATTTCTTATGACACACATAAATGATAATTATTAAATGTTTTTCACAGTGTCGTGTTGTGCATGACATAGTGTGTTTAATATATTGGAACATATTGATAACAAGGCATCCCAATAAATTCACCATTATGCTAAATTGTTAAGTATTTGGTCCAATGTCGTGTTGTTTACAACACCGGTGCATTTGTTGGACTTCAATGCATCACTAGTTTAAATTTGTATGTTTAACGGTGCGTTGTGTTATATATCACACCATGATCTGGATTATTTTGAGAATGAAATGAAGGAGGAGATATAATAACGAAATACACAAAAATATTGCAAGAAATATAGAGATATAGTAATATGCAATTTCTATTAATGAGAGAAATGTACATAAACTATAAAAATATAGAGTGAATGAACTCGCTAGAATGATGGCAGCTTATCTCTGAGAAGAGATGTAATGGCTATGCTCATTTGCAAGAATATGATTACAATGAGGCTCCCAAGGAATTTTTAACAAAAATTATAATTGAGAAAACCCTAAACATCCAAAACGTTAACCCCAAAAGATGAAACGTCAAAAAGTTCATGGGCCCCGATGGGGGGAGTTGATATGCCAACTTCCCGAGGGAGTAACTTTTTCTTACGATTTCTGTTTGGGGCACTCAATACCTCATAGGAAAGGTCTATCTAAGGAGTACTCATTCTTTTTGGCCTAGCATTTTCCTATAACCACAACCTAGGCATTGTCTATAAAAAAAAAACATCATTTAGGGCCTCAAAACAACCCCGAAAGTTCAGGACCCGAAAAATTGTAGAAAAACTACCAAAGTGCAAACCCATGTTTTGAGCCAATGGAATAGGTGGGTGGCCACCAATATCCATATGGATCATTCCTTACCCCTTAGGAAGAAATGGTCCCCATTGCGTCAAGTTCTTGTGGAATACGGGGAAGCTTTTGCTGAATCTAAACCTTGGTGAGCTGCTTGCCTTGATGTAGGAGTTGTCTAGCTTAGCTTGTTGAAGGCTATCATGAACCTATTGTTGGAGGGGTGGGATCCATTCAACCAATCTAACTGCATGATCTTCCCAAGTGTGGGGGGACTCTGTCGGTGAAGATGCAACATGAAAAGTATGAAGGGCTCTATTATAACTTTGCTTGATTGGGCAGTGTGGAGGCACCCCTGTAGGTGAAGCAACAATATTTTTGTTCTCTTATACAATATGATTATATTGGATAGAAAGGTCTTGGGTTGAGGCTTTAGTGGTTGTAGTGTCCTTATGTTCACCTTCTGACTAGATCGTGAAGAGGATAAACTTTGTGGTATGAGAGATTACTTTGCGGAATTGTTTTGTTGGGACAATAGTCAGAACTACCTATTGTATCCTGTAGAGATGAACCCCCAGAGTAACAATGATGCTACGGGATAGAGACTCATAAACAACATGATGCTTCCATATATATGGCTGGCCTAATAGAACATCACATACTTCCAGTGGGAAAACATCACACAATACCTCATCCTTGAAGGGCTTGATGTTGTAGGACATGCAACATTGTTGGATGACATGAAGATATCGACCCTAGCAAAGCCACCCGATGTTGTATGGTTGCAGATGTGGTGTTGTCGAAAAATCCAACTACTTGATGACCTCTATTGAGATTAGGTTCTTCTATCTTCTGCTATCAACAATAAAATGCAGCGGGGTCCCCTTCATCCACATCCGTGAATGGAAGAGGCACTCCCCCTTCTCAGGATCCTCTAGTTCTTTTGATTGGATTATTGCAGTCGTGACAATAGCAGTGGATTCTGCATCAATGATCTATATATTTTTATTATTTTTTGAATCAGAGTCCAAGTCAAGGCTCGACTCTATTCCTTTGAGCTCGACTACTAATGATTGTTTTGAGAAACATTCATGGGTGTTGTGCCAAGAGATTTTGTGGAAGTCACACCACTTCCCAGTGTCCTTCTTCGTCTTCCAATTATTCTTCTTTTTCTGTAGCTTGGAATAGTTGTCTTGAGCTTAGCTATTCTATGAGTGAGGGATGAATTTACCATACTTTGGTTGTTGTGGACTTGCATACCCAAATTCTTGCTTGTTCTTCTACTTAAATTTCTACTCAATTTTTGAAAACATTTCGATAAGTGGCTCCCAATGATGAGATGTCTAGAAATTCCATTTTGGTTTGGATGTACCTGTGTAGAGTCCTGCAATATTTTGGAACCATATTTTACTTGGAGTCTTTGATACCCAGCTTGGTGCACAAGATATGGAATGTATCTGTGAAATGAGACACAGTTTGGCCCTCCTCTCTTGATGCAGCGTGGTCCATCTCATGTACTAGTATTCATAGTTTCCAACAAGGTAATATTTTTCCTTGACTGCATCCATTAAAAAATCTCAAATGGGATCCGCCCCAAATATTCCAGACTTCTCTATGGAATTTTTATCCCAGTAAGTTTCCCACCAATGTTTGACATGGGGGACAACCTTAAGGAGCACAACGATGATTTTATCTCTATCAAAACAATTGTAGATAGAGAAATAACCTTCTAGCATATTTAACCACTTTTCCAAAGCATCTGCATCAATATAACATTAAAATACATGAATATCAAAATTAACTTGTACCTTTAATGGGGCAACATCTCGAAAGTGATTGTTTGATGAAAACGTGTCTGCTATTGTCAACAATCATTGCAGGATTTGGGAAAAATACTCTAACATCTCATTCCTCTATTGCGTGAGGGATTCCGTGAGAAAAACTTGATAGGATATCTTGCTCCCTCGTCACTCTTTTCTTCCACCATGGGAGGTTCCTTGGGCTGGCGAGATCTATTGTCCTCAAGAGAAACTAGCTTGAGGCCCAACTCTCTATATCCTGACCTTGTAAGGGACATACACTAAGAAAGGACAAGGAGCAACTTGCTCTGAGACCACTGATCCAGATTATTTTGATAATGAAATAAAGGAAGAAATATAACAATGAAATACATATAAATATTACAAGAAACACAGAGATACAGTAATACATAATTTCTATTAATGAGATAAATGTACATAAATTGTAAAAATACAGAGTGAATGTACTCGCTACAATGGTGGCAGCTTGTCTCTGGAAGAGATGTGATGGATACGCTCATTCACACAAAGATGATTACAATGAGGCTCCCAAGTTCTTTTTAACATAAAGAATAATTGAGAAAACCCTAAACATCCAAAACCATAACCCCAGAAGATGAAACACCAAAAGGGTCTTGGGCCCCGATGGGGGTAGTTGATATGTCAACTTCCCGAGGGTGTAACTTTTGCATACGATATTCGTTTTGGGAGCTTGATACCTCATTGAAAATGTATAAACAATGACCTATCATTTATTTTGTTTAGGGCCTCAAAACAACCCCAAAAGTTCATGACCCGAAAAACTGTAGAAAAACTGCCAAGGTGGAAAGCCATGTTTTGAGCTAGTGGAATAGGTGTGTGGCCACCAATATCCATCTGGATCACATCGATAATGGGGAATTAGAAAGATTCACCGCTATGCCATTCTATATATATTTTTTTGTTAGGTGGTGCAGTTGGTTACATGTAACACACCAATGCTCCATTATGCTTGGAGCACCGATATGTCTTTAGCGGTGTGGTGAATGCACGATACCAATCACGGGGCGTTCCATACGATGCATTGATATGATAATTATTAAAAATTTTCCACTGTGTTGTGTCATGCACGACACTGGTGCGTTTAATATAATTGGACACACCGGTAACTGGGCATCCCATAAGATGAACCACTATGATAAATTGTTAAATTTTGTCCATGTCTCATGCTTTTTATAGTATCGATGTGTTTTGTGGACTTCGGTGCACCACAATTTAGTTTTTTTTGTTAGAAATTATGTTGTGTGATTTTTTATTGTGAATGCAATGGTGCTCCAAATTTCTTGGAGCATAGACATTTTGCTTAGAAATACGTTATATTGTATAATGCACCGGTAACAAGGCATCCAAAAAGACACATCGCTCTGCTTATTTTTCAAAATTTTGCACGATCTCGTTCTGTGAGCGATGTTGGTGTGTTTAATGATAGTATTTGTGTTGCATGAAGTGCTTCCTGTGAATTCATAGGACACACCAACTTCAGAGGCAATCCAAAGCATTCAAGAACACTATGTGGAATTGAAAAAGAAAATCCAAAAATGGCCAAATTTCAGGGCAATTTGATATTTTAATCTGATGAAAATGAAAATAAGAATTTAATAAACAATTTACCCATGCTCTTCTGTCCCAAGGAGGCATGGTTCCACCATACAAAAGAAATGAATATTCATGTTATTTTCCAAATTTTGGAAATGCATGGAATCTACCAATGGAGATATCAAACTAACTGTAGAGCACTACAAATGGGGCGGTCTTGGAAGGAGAGTGAGCAATGGTTCTTTTCTGAGTGTTTGGAGGCATAGAATAAAGTGTAATAATGAAAATTGGTTTTATATAAAAAAAAATTACCCTACCTCGGTGTGCCTGACGAGAGGGATGCGCACCAGGGAATCATGTTCACGAGCATCAGGGCACTTTATTTGGTGCTTGTGTTTTTTATTTATAACATATAATGGTGTGCCTTAATACTTCAGCACCATCATGTTAGTTTTATGTGTACACTAGGACATATGTACCTTGTAGGTGCATCGGTAAAAAATCCTCCACAAAAACCCACGGTTTCCCGCCTCCACTAACAACCTCTGTATAAACAAAGAAGGGATAAATTTTACGAGGAGGTTCTGTAAAAACCTTTGCTACAAGGTGTTGTCCTTGTAGTGC
Source organism: Picea engelmannii (assembly GCA_009831015.1). Taxonomy (NCBI): domain Eukaryota; kingdom Viridiplantae; phylum Streptophyta; class Pinopsida; order Pinales; family Pinaceae; genus Picea; species Picea engelmannii. The sequence continues at coordinate 1,611,070 of ML778797.1, read as the reverse complement.
TAATTATATCCTAAAGTCCCTCTTTTCTTCGTCATAAAAAGAATTAGAATTAATTAGAATAGGAATACAAATTAATTAACCCAAAAGTGGATCTCCCTTCTTCCTTCAAGGTAGAGAACAAGTTCTTAGACTTGGTTGAAAACATCTTACTTCCAATCTTGATGTTATCAAACTTATATTTTCAACGAAGTTAGATAGATTTCCTTAAGAGGTGGACATATGTTTTGAAATTGTAAGATGCCAACGACAAAGGAATTACCAACTACATTGATTTGTTTGGGTGGATATGATCCCAGTAGACAAACATACACCATAAATACCATGCCTTCCTCCTTAATATCTAAATTCAAACATTATTTCCACAAAGCATTCTGAATGTAACTTGAACTTAAAATTGGAGGGAGTGAATCTTCATCAATAGTAGTTTTGACCCCAATATTCTAAAAATCAAGAGCAATCTCTATCTTATGTAGTGATGGGTCCCCAATACCAAGAATTTTAGCTTCAAAAATACCTTCCTCTAAATTTTTGTTGTCTAATACTTCTACTTAACAAGACTCCTCAACATGAACCATGTCCTTTCACTTCCATACTCTTCCAACCAAGGGATTCTCACAGTCCATGGTGATATGTCCATAAGTATGGAGTCATGCACATGTGAAAGGGGTAAATTAATGTAATCCAAGTGTTGGGTATTCACCAAAAACCCACAACAATATCCCCATAGTCAAATAAACCACCTTTGATGTCAATGTCTACTAACACTCTGGCCATAGATCTGGGTGAAATGGGCTTGTAAGGTTTATTCGCCAAAATGGTTTTACCCCAAAATATTTTCAATATCCCCTATAATTTATATGATCATAGCTAAAGGGGTAGGACAATCAACTTTACCCAAATGAGGATGCTCAATGCCATTTCCACCTAAGAATCAAAACAAGGATGCGAGGGTTTTAGAGAAATAAAATACAAGCCCTCAAACTACTTACCTATCAAGATTGTCTATGCTACTATAGCCCAAGGTCCTCAATTTGAACACGTCAATGTGATGCATCTACCCAATGTAATGAGCATACATTAAACATGGGAGGAACCATTTGATTAGCAGTAGTTTATGTATATTATTAACAAATGTGAGACAACCCATCGATAATGATAATGGGCGTCAAGGTACCTTGTACATTCTACTAAGTGGAAATAGATGTGCTATCATCGAACACTTGTAGAATCTATCAATAAGGAGACATTGATGTATTACCATTGTTTATAGGGAGGGATCCTATGAATAATTATTGCAAGCCTCAAGGTATTGTAAATTCTCTAGATATTGTTCCCAAAGGAAATGAATCAGTGTCAATAAGAAGGGATACATTGGAAGGAGGGAATTGAGGCATCCCCCAACATAGGGCGTCCAAAATAAGTGAATATAAGGAACATGATTTGAAAGTCTTCGAAAAAGGCACACACCACCAAGTATGTCTCTTGCATGCACCATATGAAAAAAGAACACAAAAGAGACCCTCTAAGCAACAATCAATAATGAAAGATATTGATAGAGGGTGAAGAATTCCACCAATGATAAAAATGGAAACCAAGGTACAACATGAATCCCAATATGTGAATATATGTATTACCATTGAACACATGTGAAAACACTCAATCAACAAATATTAATGAAATGTCATATGTTGAGCACAAGGTAACCAACCAATGATGAAAATAGGCCTAGGGTGTTGTCGACTCTAGGTCAATCTCTCATAGAAATGTGTCATAGTCGATAAGAGATGACCTGCCAATGAGAATTCAATGAAAACCTTCCACACTAGCATGAGTAAATAACACTGATATTGATTCAACCAATACCAACTTGACAACCGAGAAGGCCGACATGGATAGTTAAGAATTCAAAGAAATGGATGACATAGACTAAAGACAATCCTTAAGCATAAGAATGAAACAATGGTGACTTGGGAAACATTTGATGCAAAGTGGAACAATGATAAAAATTTGTGACATAATAGGCATCGATAGATTCTCCATAGTGATTGAAAGAGTAACCAGTTGAAGGAGTAAAACCTTAGAAATCAAGGTTCATCTTCCTAAGGCAATACTAAGATTCAACTTGTCGAGCAGAAGACACAAAATTAGTGCTTTGTTCAAAGTTGACATAATTGAGAACCGCTACCATAAAAGTGAAGATATTAATTCTTTTTCCCTCTATCCTTTTTTTAAAATATTTTATTTGTGTTTTTTTTTCTTTCATGTTATAAAGCCTGTAAAAGAATAAAATAATTCCATGGTATAGTTGACGAAACGAGTGTTGCGGGGAAAGAAACTAGTTCTTACCACACAAAACACACCTATGAAAAACAGGATGCATGAAGGATGTGCAAGATATGGACACTCAACAACATGTTTCCTCTAGGGATAGGGTTCCAAGATGCGGAAGAAATATATGCAAAGATGACCAGTTCAAGACAATGCATAAGAATTAAGTAGTAGGTGGTGAACTACAACATGCATTAGGATCAAAAGTGCAAGCACTGGTATGCAATACAAAAATACAAATCAAAACTTAAATGTGGGAGCCCCGTAAGGGATGGCCAAAAAAATATTGAGAAGAAGTCATGCAAATTCAACACAAAAATCATGGTGGGGATAAGAGGGCTCCTGATCCTATGGAAAATATTAGCATGGGTGCCAAAATAGTAAACAAGGTTCTCACCAGGGCAACAATGATTAGTAGTCTCTACCATGAAAATTACGACACTTACGAATGGTGAAGAAGGATTAGTGTTGCAAATTGGTGGGGTCGTTCCTAAGGGAAATATGGAACGTGATACTAATAATGCACATTGTATGGTGGAAAACCCACTCTACATGTCAATTCCAATTCTAATACATGTTAGTGCGGATTTCCAAAAAGTACTAAAGAAAATGTCTCCAAAGTCCTATATACATGATTAAAAACATTAGTCCAAAAGTTAATAAATCCAATACAAACCTTCGATAACAACTCATGTTTTGTAATACAAAAATTGGAAAACAAAACCCTAAAAATACAATAGAAATATTGTTTTCATCGATGTCAAAAACATGGGGAGCCTATATATTTCCAAGATAAATATTACAAGCCTACAAATGTCCAAGACAAATATTGCAAGATGGAAATTGTGGACAATATTACTTTTGGATTTTTGATGATTAGTTTGGATACCCTCTCTTTGAATGCATTTTTACCCTACATACCTAGCTCAAATGAGAGCACAGGTTATGTGGTTGGAAAGAGTATTCCAAGACCTTTCCAATGGTATATGGAATTCCCTCTAACTCCTTAGGAATGAGGAGATATGAATTTTTCCATCTAACAACCCAACTAGAAAATTGAGGTCGACTCAGCTAGTGTTTACAGGTCGGCCCTGAAAGTGGGAACAAAATTACTATAAATACATGATAGATTTTCACATTTGTAGAGAAACAAGGCAAGAGATCTAGTATGAGGTGCACATAAGTGATCTGAGGTGTGCTAAAGGTATCGGGGTGTCTTTCTGGGATCTAAAGGTGTGAAAGAGAAGTCTAAGGGATTTTCTTGACACTACAAGGAAAACACCTTCTAGCAAAGGTTTTTGCGAAGGTTTTTAGTGTTACAAAATTTGGAAAAATTTTCGAAAAAACCTCCACTACATCCTCCTCTATTGATTGCATATTTTTTAGAAGAGGTTTTAACAAATGTTCCATATAACTAAAAAAAATTGGCTCGACGGAGGTTGTAGCAGATGTTTTTTTTTTCCGGTGTTTTTATTGTCAAAACGCACTGGTGCACCATTAAATAAAACTCCCCCGTGTGTACCCAAACATAAAGAAAACTGGAACAACCTTACATCAAATGCCCCGGAACGTACATAAAACTAAAAAAAGCACCAGTGCACCATTACATAAATTCTTGATGCGGACATAAAACCAAACTACACTGGGCACCATTACATAAAATTCCCCAGTGCATACATAAGACAAAAACATGTTGATTTGTCATTACATTGCTTCCTTGGTGATTACATATGAAACAAATTCACCGAGATGGTTATGGTTAGTATTCCCCAAATTCCCATTTTGTTGTATGCAACTCCGGTGTGCTTGTATTTTATGTCTGTTTTGGTGCTTGTATAATTCATACGTTTTGATGCGTATACTAAATATAATGCTTTGGTGCATTTAAGTTTTTTAAAGTACCGATATTTTTATTATATTTAAATAACCGATGCATATGTATCACATGCCCACTGTATAATTTGAAAATGATACATATTATCACACATTTTATGCATCGTTGATTTCGTATAATTAATATGTATCGATGCTTAAGTATTCTTAATATGAACTGATGCATATAACCCCTTAAAAAACATCGATGCTTATATTATTTCAGGCACCATTTTGTGAGTTCATAATAAGAATGCATCGATATGTATATATTTTAATTAATTATTTTTTGCAAATATTTTTTATAATCATGTTGTTTTTTATATTTTTGTTATTTCATTTTGATATAATGAAAACATTAATGCCTTATCCAAGGGATTACACCTTTATTATTTGCAAGAATGTAAATCATTCACATATTAATTAATCAATTATTTGCAACAATGTAAATTATTCACATTTTAATTAATCAACAATGCAACATTTTACAACATTTGACAATGGAATAAAATAACAAACCCATTTTATTATATATGAATAAGAGACCCATGGTCATACATAATGTGACAACGTAAAGGTCTACAATAATCAAAATGGAACCAATATGTAATAGTTATAGTTATTGGTAACATGTCCTCATGCGATTGGGACATTATGTCCACTAAATTAAGCAAAAATATCCCTGATTTTTACAGACCAATATTACAAAACTGCATATAACTTGCAATAACGTTCAATTATATTGATTGTCATTCATCACTTGAACTGTTTTCATTGCTCGAGTTGTGTGCATCCCCCATGTCTTGATCAGTTGTAGGTGATATTGTACTCTGGTTATCTAAACGTAAGTTTTCTTGTTTGACTTCTCGTTGATGTTCCAACTGCTCTTGTTCCATCTACAAACATAGAAATAAAGCGTAATAAGTAAATCTACTTTTTTAATATAGTAAAGTATACATGATTGCATAAATAAAAAAGTGTGCCATAGTAGTGATTGATTCATAAACCGTACACATCGTTTCAAATCCTTGCCTCGTGTCAATTATCACAAAAAATTATGTTGGTTGCTCTCCATACTTTGTTTCTTGTATGTTTAATACACCATGACAAAGCATAGTTGATATAATTAATATAAATGTTTCTTATTGTTCCATTAATTATAAAACAAGGGAAGTTAAATAACATAGCTACTTACAAATTATTCAATTAAACCTTGATACTTCAACATATAATCACAACCCTTAGTTAACACAATGTTGATCAATTGTTTGGTTGGCTCTTCTTTGTATGTTAGCACCTATTAGCAGACATCCATGGATCAATGTAAATTAATTATTCAAATACAAAGATCACAACAAATATAAAAATCTAAGTAACATCGAAATCGTAAGTACTCACAAACTTTGCGATGAACCTTTTTTTCTATGTCATCTCGTCTTATGTGGTGATTGGGTTCCATTTTGTTTCTTTTCTTTGCAACAAAATGATTGAAAACTAATATTTAATATGATAAATAAATTCGATGTACATAAAAGAATAAATGAATGATCACATACCTCTGATGCACGTTTTTGTTGGGATGCATCCTCTTGTGATGCAATTAAGTTCTTTTCATTTACCATCTCCTTGTGCACTCTTTTGGACATCCCTATCAACATTTATTGGATTTCCCCTCATTTGTCTCTCAGAATATTCATAATCTTCCTGAAAAATGAAAAAGCACAATAATTTTTTCTTAAATGGACATTAAAGTAAATATAGAAAAATAAATTAATTTGGTAATTATTGGAACATATTATAGAAAAACATGTTTAGTAATAATACTTTTTATATGACTTTTTTTTGTTATTGTAAGTTTTTGCTATTGCCAGTCTCACGGGTTTCATTGACCATGGCTTTAGAAACGCTTCTTGTAGTATATGTATAACCTGATTCTTGGATTTAGTGGATTGATTTTTGTATTGTAAGTGGAAATGATGTCTATACGTTCTTTCCACTATATCCCTTAAAACTGTGTAAAACATTTTTCTCATCTCATTAACTTCAAGCACCACTCTAGATGAACTAATGACCAAAGCATCATCATCATTTAGATCCTTAACAAATTTTTTTTCTCTCAGGACGAGATTCCATTCCCTCCCTATCGGTCACTACATAACATTAAAAAAAAGTGAAATTGAGTGTTTAAAAGTTGTTAGTGATTAATGTTAAGAAATTCATTTTGAGTAAAAGTCAAAGAAAAACTTAATATTGATTACCTTTCGATCCACATGTTTCCTCTCTTTGCAACATTTCCATAAAGCACTTATGCTCTTTTGCACTCAAATTGTGAACAATATTATTAAGTTTCTTCAAGCATTTTCTCTGCATAACACCCATTAACCAATACATATCACAGATTTAATCTTACAATTATTTCAAATTATATATTAATTTTTTAATAAAACTCAAAGAACTTTCTTTCCTCTCTTCTTGGAACGAGCTACCATCGCGCTTGCTGCAATAAGATGTTTTCTTTGAACTTGTATCCTCCATATTGTGTAAAAAAATAACAGGAATCATCAGAAATAGAAATTATAATTTTTTTATACAATCTAGTATTTTGGTGTGCTTCATTAAACAAAATGCACTGGGGCGTCAAGCATATACTCACACCGACATGTACTATTAGTCATTGCACACCACTAACCCATACACATATGATACAAAATGAATACAATTTATGTTTTTGACCAATCGATGCTTTACACAGATATATGTGCCCCAGTACGCTTGTTTATACAATGAACACTAGGGAAATTTTCCTATACAGTGTGCACCAAGGCTTTTTCCAATACAGTGCACATCGTGTACCACGAAAAAGTTTTTTAAAAAAATTGTTGACAATGACAGGATAGACAGGGTTTGGGATCCAATGCAATGAGTGGTACCATTGCAACCGATACCAAATGCCCCATATGTAACTAAATAAACCCTATTAAAAATCTATTACTTAAAAAATAAACCATAAAAAAAACTATTGCTTATAAAAATAAACCCTATAAAAATCTATTGCTTAAAAAAAGAGGGGAACAAGAAAAAACAACAAGAAAGCTACAATTTCCAATTTCGAAGGTAACTATGAAACCTTTATATATTTTTTAACATGCA
>ML778797.1:1588559-1603670 GCA_009831015.1 Picea engelmannii | reverse complement strand
CAAGAAAAAACAACAAGAAAGCTACAATTTCCAATTTCGAAGGTAACTATGAAACCTTTATATATTTTTTAACATGCATTGAAAATAGTTTGAATGAAATAGGGAAAGAATGAAATGATCAATAGAATGAAATCACATACCTGGAATTTCTTCTTTGCAAATTTGTATGTGCCCTACAAATCCCTTCCAATTTTGGCTCTTCAAAAATATCCAGCCACTCTAAAGTCTTTCGTAGTAAATCTCTCTTCCACAAATCTTCCCTCTAAATTCTGCCAAAAAAATGAACTAATGAATAGTGTTTTCATTTATAAACAAATACATTTTGAAAAATGAAATTCCCTCTCTTTTTTTGCTGTGTTTTTTCAATCAGTATGTAAAAACACTTATTAAACTATATATTTTAAAAATTAAATTTTTCGTCAAATTGGTGCACCTCACCTAATATGCGCTCTGGTGCGTACATAGTAAAAAATGCACCGATACCAATTTTATCGATAGAATGGAAATGTAAACCTCTATTATTAAAATTTACAGATGTTTTGGTTTGCGAAGGTTTTAACATATGTGACGGTTCAATGTCTTTCATAGTTTGTCACACTGGTGCGTTCTATATATTTAAATGCACCGGTGCATTATAAAATAAATAAATGCACCGACACATTTTAATATAGGATTCATGCACGTATTGATGATGGTTTTGGGTCAAATGTAGAGAAAATAATGTTATAATATCAAATGGCCAATACTTTAGATTCCAACTCATTCCATATTTTTGCAAGTTTATCAACTTCTCCCACACTGTTTGAAGTAAGTCTAGATTTATTTTATAATTCGTTTATCTGATTGAATTTATGTCATTTATGCACATACATTTGAATAATTGTTCATTGAATTTTTGTGGGATCCTAAATTAGGATTGAGTTCGGATGAGCAAGATATTCCACCAGTGCAAAAATGTCACAAGCTCTTATCAGGAGAAAGATACCACAAGAAAATTTTTGATGAAAATGGACATATTCTTTACCCTGCCAATTGTAAAATGTCATCTTACAGTAACCTGCAACTTGGGTCGACAATATTACACTGTGAATTGGATCTCTTTTATGACACACCATTGGTATGTGGTTGTTCAAAATGTAAATGGTTGAAGAAGAACCCTCGACATGTCACATTGTCTCATTATATTAATGATCGACTACCCAAAGTTGATGGTCTAATACCTCTCACTATGATCAATAAACCAATAGGTCATATAGAAAAGACATGTAGGAACACTTCCATGTGTTCCTTTTTTGAAAATTTGGAAGCAATATTAACAATGTTTTCTACTAAATTGGCCAACTCATCTCCTTCTATTGAGTCAACATAGAGTTCTTATATTGAGCCAAAGTACGATATCAATACTACTCAAAACATCACTACTAAGAGATAAAAAAAATTGTATGAGATAAGAGAAAAAATGTCCAAGTACACACCAAAGTCTGTTCATTTGTTGGAAGGTAGCAATGAATTGCCTCTTCTTATCCATATACAAAGTAAATACCAAACTAGTTACAACTAAGCTTTGTATGGTGCTTGATCACCGTCCATGCTTGTGCCCGATGTTGGAACTGAATTCTCTTTTTGTGGTAATACTTATATGATTTCCAAGTCTAAAATACACGTTGAAAATCTTGGGTTGTTTATCATTTCACATGTATCTATTCCTCCCAAACAATTAGTGGCACTTATGCCATTTTTGTAGTCCTATTTATAGTTAGTCTGATTACTCGAATATTTTCAAATACAAACATAGAATTTACATGCATAGTATGTGCATGAATGGTTATGCTTCTAGAATATTTAACATGAAAAACATGTTATGTGTCGACGATTGCTCATGAACTTAAGGGAGCATTGCAGGGTTCATAAATAGTTGTAGGGCCTCATTATTTAGTGCAAATTATTACTTTGAGGAACACTTCAATGACAAAGAGTTCTTTATGAAAAGGAAGGCATCCAAATTTGTTGTTGTGCATGAAATACATAGTTTGTCTCCTGGCGACGAGTTGCTAATAAACTATAACTTTCATAGACCACCAATGGCTCATAAAAAACGACCTACATTGGGTATACCTTTAGACGTCCCCTTGGGACGTAAGAAAAAAATGTTTGAGTACTTGTGTTTTTGGATTTTCAATGGAAATAATGCAAATGTCGCTTAATTTGACATTAGTTTTATAAAATAGTTGGTTGCATGTTACAATCATTGCATCAAAGATGGGGACTAATCTCCCTATAACTTCTACACATGGACTTTTGTTTATTTTATTTATTGAGTTTGCTTAATAATTTTTATATTTGTATATATTAATAATCAACCTTAACCATTATAAGCCTTACACACTAGGGATTGTATTAAGGCCTAATATATCCCACATGTGAAAAATAATGTTTTTTCCCTTAAATTTGATGCTTAAATATGGATTATTCATGATGCAAAGGGACGTATAATATCAAATAGGCTCACAAAGGGAATATGGAAAGTATTACTTATTTAAGGATCTCTTAGGATTAATTGTGGAGGACAAATGATAGTTGTATATTAGTTATTTTATAAGACATATGTATTAATAACATGATTTTGATTACATGATTACAAAAAATATGAGAATGAATATTAGTAATTGTAGAATTTAAATAGAACACTAATGTCATAGAATGCATGGACATTATGTAAAATTAAAATTTTTGGTAGGGAAAGTATCATATGTCCATGTTATATAATGACTTTATGTCAAATTTTATTTGTCTTAAAAAACACAGTGGTGGTTGGGACTGCATAAACCAATTAATTAAATTCATCATTTCCAAATCATTTGTCATTGTGTTTCATTTTTACAATATTTTTAAATAGTTTACACATAATCATCTTTGATGAAATTGCATGCATCTATAGATCTATTTATATGGATTGAAAATACATATTTTTATAGTAATATTATTATTTGATGAATTGCCGTGCATTTATAGATATATTTTTATTAATTCCAAATATATATAATTTTTTTATAAAAATGTTATGGTTTCCTATTATTTTAATATTCTTTGTGTAACATGTATCATAATTTAAAAATACATGTCTATGTTTTTGCAATAAAATTTTAACACAATCATTTTTAAAAAAATGACATTTTCTCCTACAAACTAAAAAAAAACATATTGATTCTATTAACACCTTTATTAAAAAAATTATTATAAATATAAAGTGAGGTATTCATACCAATATAATAATTGAAAAAAAAAGAACATCTCAATATGAAAGATATTTGTACCATCACTACTCATAAATATAACAATTATAAATGTAATTATGGACAATTATTATAATGTTATCAATAAAATAAATGAGAAAATAACATTTCATAAAATTATTTTTTCTTTGTAAACATGTTTAATCAACATATTGTATCTTGCTGGAAATTAAACAATTCACCTTGAAGGTGAATTTAACATTATATGACATTAATAGTTTAAATTTTCACAATTACAATCTAAAGTAAATGATTTCATAAAAATAAAGTTAAACATCATATGGCTACTCTAAATTCTAATGAATGATATATCTTAAATTTAATTTAAAAATGGAGAAATCATTAGCGTACTTATTATACATCTTATAAATCAAACAACAACAACATCACCATGATTTGAAAAACAAAATATACATGTGTTTTATACTCTTTATAGCACACCCGTGTGATTGAAATGGCACCATAGCGGTTGTTATGTAAAAATGCATTGAGAAACAATTTAATTAACAAAGTACATATGCAAATTTCCACAATTAATTTTTTGTAGAGGTTTTGCATTGCAGAGGAAAAAACATAGGTCACTCTTCGATGCCACTCTTAATTTAGCACATGGACTTGATCCTCTACCACTTCCTCAATGCTTTTCCTTGTATTTCATCCTCTGCGGACTTCTCTACTCTCTCCAAGATATTGTCCTCGTCATTCATGTAGCCATAATATGAATTTGCGTCAATTTGCTTGTAAATCACATGCCTACACCTCCTCTTCTTTGCCTCAAGGGGGATTATCGAATAAATCTTTGGGGATGGCGAGGAATTTTGTAGCCCCGAAGTATCTATATATGGGGCCCTTTCTTGTGGCACCAGGCACATCATCTTCATTCCCTTCCAAGTCCATCATCTTGGACCCTAATTTAGCATAATTAGGACTGACAAGCTCTAAGGTCAGAGCTTCCTAGTGCCCCTTCTCCCTATTCATCAAGAAAGGACATTGGTGGATGTATTAGTTATAACACCATGTTAGCCTCAATATTGACCTAAGCTCCATATTGTATATTTAATAGAATTTAAGAAGCACATTTGGAAAAAAAACCAGTGATCCATAAGCTTTGTTAGCATGTCTTATCGCTAAATACTAAGCATTGCCTTGGCCTCGGCCTAATCCTCCATGGGATCCTCACCCATGTACTTACTAAGAAGTTCATCATGTTTCTTCTTCTCCACAACCATGCGCTCAATCACTTTCTCATCCAGAAGGGGAACATGGGAAACAAACTCTCGCTCTCTCTATTGTTGGTTTCCCTTGTCCTTCTCTCCCATTTCTTTTGCCATCGCCTCATCTTCCAAAAATAGGAATGGTTTAATGGAAATGACCTCATTGCTCTTGATCATAAACCTAGCCTACCTCTAGATAGAATTGATCCTCTACCACTCCCTTAGCATTTTGGCCTACATCTCCTCCTCCGTAGGCTACTCGACTTTCTCCTAGATACCATTCTCGTCATCGTTGTCTCCATAATAACTATCATCAATTCACTTGTAGATCTCATACATAGAAATCCTCTTCTTCACCTCGAGGGAATTATCAAATAGATCTTTGAAATCGTTGAGGAATTTCTCAGTCGCACTTGTACAATTGGTTGTTGGAAGATGGCATGTTACAATCTTCTAACAACCAATTGTACTAGTGCAGCTGAGAAATTCCTCCTCGACATCAAAGAGATATTCGATAAGCCCCATGAGGCAAAGAAGAGGAGTTCTATGTATATGATATACAAGTGAATTGATACCAATTATTATGGTGACAACGATGATGAGAACAATATCTTGGAGAAATTTGAGTGACCCATGAGTGAGAGAACTGAGGGAGTGACAGAGGATCAAGTCTCTCTAGAGGAAGGCTAGATTGACGATCAAGAGAGAGAAATTAATTTCCATTAATTTGATCCTATTCAAGGAAGATAATGATGTGGCAGAAGAAATGAGAGAGAAGGACAAGGGAAACCAACAGCAGAGAGAGGGAGAGTTTTCTTCCCATGTTCCCCTTCTGGATGAGAAAGCAATCAAGTGCATAGTTGTGGAGAAGAAGAAACATGATGAAATTCTTAGTAAGTACATGGGTGAGGATCTCATGGAGGAGCAGGCTAAGGCCAAGGAAATGCCTAATATTTAGCGATAAGACATGCTGACAAAGCTTATGGATCATCGGTTGTTTTTGCAAATGTGATTCTTAATTTCTATTAAATATATAATATGGAGCTTAGGTCAATTTTAAGGTTGACACACTGTTGTAATTAAGACATATACCAGGGTAATTTCTTGATGAATAGAACAAGAGGGAAGTGTGAAGCTCCAACTGCAGAGCTTGGCAATCCTAATTATGCCAAAGTAGGGGCTAAGATGATAGACTTGGAAGGGAATGAAGTTGATGTGCTCAGTGCCATAGGCAAGGGCCCTGGTTACATATACTTTAGGGCTATGAATTTTTTTTTTGACGAAAACGGTTATGTTGCATTAAGCGGCATTCTGGCAAGCCAGAATCAAAAAGTTACAAATCTGAGGAAGGTTGGTGACCTCTAATAGTGCTACCAACCTTCTTGTGTATGTCTTGGGCGACCAATCCCCTCTGCTCCTTGATCTAATTTGAGAAAATGACAAAGACTGCATACATGAGTAAATTCTCACAAACTGTGAGCATAGTAGTAGACAGAAGAAAAGCATTAAACCGAGGGGGCTGGAATTTTCCCCTTGATGTAGGGATCCATCTTTTTCTGAGAACCTAAAGAAATGTTGGAGGCCGCCTCCTTTTCTCTATATGCTTTGTTGGTCCTTCACCCTCGGGTAAGGGGTGGAGACGGGACTGAATTGTCTTCAAGTTCAGAAGTTCCCCCAGAGCTGCTAGAGGGGACTGTAGCAACCAAACCTGCGTGGGCGGAGGGTTCCAGATCTGAAGCCCGAATTTCTCTCGCTGCTTCTGAATTTGGGAGGATGGGTTCCGGAAGGCTCTCGTCTGCCGGAGGATCTTCCTTAACTGTTGTTGCTTCTGGGTCTAGGGCTTCATCTTCCTTCAGTGCATCAAAGCTATTTTTATTTTCTAGAGTTCCCTCTGCTGAATAAGTGGCCTTCAGGACCTGGGCTAGTGGATTCTTTCACCTTGACTACCTTCGTCGATTAGATACAGACTAAAAGTCATCTTCTTTGACTGGTCCCGACTCCTCAGAGGCTTTGGGGCAGCTTTTTTTGAAGTGACCATAAGCATGGCACCAGAGGCACTTAAAGGGAATCTGCTCGTAGTCCAGCTCTTGGATATGGCACCATTCCCCCAGGGAGAGATTAATGGCTTCCAGAAGACCTTTCTCGAGGTTAACCTCAACACAAATGCGAGCGCAGGTAAACTGGTCCCCTTTCGGCTCCACCCTGTCCAAGAAATGCCCAAGCTTATTTCCAATGTCCTCCAGAGAGCTTGTCCCCCAGAGATGCAAGGGAAGGTGAGGCAGCGTAACCCAAACAGAGGCTTTCAGTGATCTCGGATTCGGGATTGAAGTCAAGAGTCCAGGGGGCTAAGAACAATCCTCTCGACCCCATGAAATAGGGTCCAGATTTGAAAACTAGATCACAGTCCTCTTTCCTCGAGAAACTGAAGACAAAAAAAACCCTACCTACTATGAACAGAGAAACATTTCCCTGTATCAGCGACTTCCAACTATCATCCATCCAAGCCTCCACCGATTTGGGGCTAGGCCATAACCCTGTAAACTTTCCAATGAGGGCCTTTTATGCTAGAAGGAGGGCAATATTGCAAGGCACCTCTCGAGATAGCTCTAGAGAAGGGATCTCCTCCATCTTCTTAACAAACTTAGACGAGAGAGAAGGCTTGGATTTGGGTCCTACCGAGCGGACTAACGCTTTGAATGATTCCAAAGGATCTTTTCCCCTCTTGGCAAATGGATCTGGGGCCATCGTGGTAGGGCATCGACCACCAGCAAAACCAGAAGATGGAGCAAGTCACAGCGGCAAGCCAAGACCACTGCTCCAAAACGCATGCAAAAACACAGGCGAAACAGGCAAATGCAGGAGGGTGACGCCGATCCACGGCCCTGTAGGAACCATGATCGACTGCTTCGAAGATCGCCCCTGCAATCGAAAAATCAGAGCGAAGGTGGCTAGGGTTTGGGCCCTAGCCGCATTGCTTCTGTCTCACTTCGTCTCGGCATTGTAAGAACCTCCGTCTTTATAAGAGGACATGGGGGTGGGCTTTGATCCACTTATGTGTGCACGGGTCACGATACTATTTATTATAGTATCTCTGGGTGCAACCACACGTTCGAACACTACCTCAAGGTGTCCCCATGGCTCCAGGTAAAGCCCTCACGAGAATTGAACCTTGCCCAACGGTGAAAAACTCCTCACTTTCCACCATTGGATCCAACCCCTTTGGGCTGGGGCTGTGAAATTACTCCCCATCCTCAAAGAGTTATTCGATAAACCCCCTCAAGTAAAATAAGAGGAGGTGTAGGTATGTGATGTACAAGCAAATTGATGCCAATTCATATTATTTCTATAGAAATGATGATGACAGTATATTGGAGAAATTCAAGTAAGATTTTTCAGGTCATATCAAGTTGCCAACTAGGTCTGTCTTTGACCTCAAGTTCTCTCTAAGTTTCAACTGTATAAAAATGGTTTGTTGTTGTTTTAGGAAAACAAACTGTTCAGTAACTTCTTCATTGATTTTTTACGGTTACATACGCCAAATGGGTGCTCTAGCATCTAGTTTTGTCACCAAAGGTTAGAACATGCATACCATAAGCTATATAACACACCTAGAGATCTATTAGTGCTAAAATAAATGTTGTTATAAACTCTAACATACATGAAATGAACACAGGTATTTTTGGTCAACATGACCCTGGATAAACCACCCCCCCCTCCCAGTGAAAACCAGTTTGAGATGAATGTAGATATATAGTGTGCTTCAATCATGTAATACAACAAGGAATATAAATACAAAGGAACCTGATACTCTGCAAGCTCAACACAAGCTCTGCAATGGTTCCTTGGGATTTGCGCCCCTAGAGAGTGTGCCCCCTCCTTCCTTGACTGTTTCTAAAGACCCTTGCGCCATTTCTTTGTCTCTTTGCTGATTGAGGAACCCTTGCATGAAAACTGCCATTTGTTTTCACTCTCCAAAACCCACAAATCATAAACAAGAAATCTCCACACAATATGCTACCAGGTAGACATACAGCCTCCTCCTCAAGTGCACCCTCCTCCTAGAAAATACACTCACAACAAATAAATGAGTCTCAAACCTTCCTTGCACCCTATATGAACATGTGCACCCTAGATTGCTAATCTCTCCTCTGAATTATCACCTCTCTACTCCTCACCAAACTCTCAAGGTGAACAAGTGAACAATTGAGCTCTCCTTTACCCTATGTGCCCTCCTTAAGGATGCATGAAGAAACCTAAAAAGTGGGTGGATGAGATCATCTCATCTCATCCCAAGTCAATGGTTGAGATCATCTCAAGTAAATCTCAACTCAAAACCCACTTTACTTAAGTTTCCATAGTTTCACTTTATGTCTCCTAATTTACCCACAAAGTGAATTAATTGTCATTTTAGGCTAAAATGACCAAATTTCACTTTTGACTTAAATCTCCTAGTTCAAAGTGAAATTAGACATAAAGTACATAGTACAAGGTACAAATTACTTCCCACATGTGCTTAGAATCTCATAAACAAAAGGGGACCACTTTCCAAGGTACCCAAATCTCAACAAGTAGGGGCCAAGATGATAGACTTGGAAGGTAATGAAGTTGATGTGCTCGGTGCCATAGGCAAGGGCCCTGGTTACAGATACTTTGGGGCTACTAAATTACTTCCCATCCTCAAAGAGTTATTCGATAAACCCCCTCAAGGAAAAGAAGAGGAGGCGTAGGTATGCGATCTACAAGTGAATTGATGCCAGTTCATATTATGGCTACAGGAATGACGATGATAGTAAATAGGAGAAAGTCAAGTGGCCCACAAAAGAGGACATGTGAGGCAGAGAGCTGAGGAAGTGGTATAGGATTGAGTCCATGTGCTAAATTATGAGAGGCACCAAAGAGTGACCTATGTTTTTTCCTCCACAAAGAAAAACCTCCACAAAATTTGATTGTGGAGGTTTGCATATGTAGATTGTGAGTTAAATTGTTTTTCTTCTAGTTGTTATTGTTGCTACTGCGATCGGCGTTGTTGATGTATCTAATCCAAATAAAATCATTTTTTAGAACATATATATTGATAAAATGAATTTAAAATATTAAACACAAACATATATAACTAATTTGTATTTATCAAAAACTAAAAATAGCTTCTATTTGCCAAAAAAAGTGAAAAAGTAAGCAGTGTTATTAACAAATACACATGCACCACGTTTGGTGCTCCTTATCAGACATAAGAAACCAAACAAACATATTTTAAATATAACACATCGGTGCATCATTGTTAGTCGAGCACTGGTATCTATAGTAGTGTGCTGTGATATATAGCGCATCGGTTAAGGGTTGGTGTTAAACCACGTTGTGCACTGGGTTATACTAAATGCACTGACTCTCTATGTTAGTTCGTGAACCAGATGCTTTTAGCCAGTGCATTGTCTTTCCATGACACACTATTAACATGCACATTCTAAAATGTGCATCAAAATGATAATTTTTAAACTATTTTTCCTGGTACAACTTACTTAACCACCCTAGTGTGTTTCGTATAAAGTAACACACATATGCTCCATTTGAGCTTTATAAATGTTGATATTGGTGTGTTTGTATTATAATGCACTAGTGACAGGGAATCCCATAAAACGAACAAAGATGGTAAATTATTATGTATTTTTCTCAATGTGTTGTAGTACACATCACCACTGTGTTTTATTTATTTGATGCAACGTGAAGGAAATATGTGTTTCAAAAACTTGGTCGTGCGTTCAATTAATAAAATGCACCAGTGTGTTTATCTCGATTGGTGCACTTCATAGCATCTTAGCGATACTTACCATAAGATGCATTGCACTGCAAATTTGTGAAAATTCAGCTCTATGTCGTGCTCTTTACATTACCGGTGCATTGTTTTGATCCATCCGCACCGATAGGTGAAATTTTTATATATGACCTTATCCAGTGTGATGTGTTAATATAAATGCACTAGTTCTACCATGTTATTAGAGCATCAACGTTTTGTTTGATGGTGTGTTTTTTTGTTGATTACACTAGTTCCAGGGCATCCACCGAAACGACACAACGAATCAGTGCAAGGTGTTACTAGTAACACATCGGTACCACCGTGATAGTGGAGCATCGTTGTTTTGTTCCTTGGTGCATTCAAAATGAGAGAGAAGTAGGAATGAGGCATCCAATGAGACACCCCGCTATGGAAATTTGGGAAATATATGTTCCGGTGCATTTCTGTATACATTGTCAGTGCGTTGGATTACAATGGTTTCACTGCTACATTAAATTTTATAAACTGTTATGTTAGCAGTGTCATTAGTTAAGTCAATTGTGTTGGTGCATAATGTTAAATAAAACCGGTGCGTGTAATTTTTTATAAAGTATGGCGGTGCATTTGAATATTGACGTGTCAGGGCATTATTTTTCTGGTATGCCCCGACATTATTAGTTAAAATTGGTGCATCGCTAGGTTAAATTTTATATATCATTGAGCTAGTGGTGCGGTTAATGAAGTGTAATGGGTTGGTGCAAGTATAAACCCATTTTTCGTCAATGTCGGGGCATTTTGAAGGACATCGCTTTGCTTTTTAGTAATTTATCATGGTGTGATAGATTGAATGACACTAATGCAAACATATATGGATGTGTCGACGACAGTGATCACTATCTATTTAACACAGTACGCATTGCTTCGGGCTGAGCCAAATCGTTCAGGCACACTGAGTGAAAAAGAAAGAGAAATTGAAAAAAATGTGAAATTTTAAGCTAAATTGTAATTTTGATTGGATGAAAATACAAATAGGAAGGTAATAAATAATTTACCTACACTCTTCAGTCCTGAGGAGGCATGGTTGCACCATTGAGAGGAAATGAAAATTCATGGTAATTTCCAAAATTTTGAAATGTGTGTAATCCACCAATGGAGCTATCCTAATCGATTCTTTCTTGAGAGTTTGGAATCACACGATGCATTGTAACAATGAAAATTAGTTTGTTAATTTTTTTTAATTTACCCTACTACAATGTGCCTTTCGACAGTGAGGTGCACCAAGGTGTATCATTCAACAAACCCGGCGTGATTCATTCAGTGCATGTAATTTTATTATAAAGTATGGACGTGCTACTGAAACATGGATGTGTCAATGTTGTATTGTTCATGAACATATTGATGTGTACTGTTCAATGATACCGGTGTGATTTATTCGGTGCTACTAGAACATGGATGCACCGATGCTATATTGTTCATGAACTGACCAATGTGTATATACATTAAAGGCACACTGAGAAAAAAAACTTTGCAAAAACCTACGGTTGCTCGCCTTTACTATGAACTTTGACAGTGCGTTTGAACATTTAATCCCCCATGTGGTATGTCTTAGGTGTGCACCAGTGCATATGTACCATAAAGGCATACCAAAAAAAAAACTCTACAAAAACCTCTAGTCGCCCACCTCCACTAACAACCTCTGCTATAAAGAGATAAGGGAAGAATTTTTTAAGGTGGTTCCGTAAAAACCTCCATAAGAATGTGTTCTCCTTATAGTGTGAGGTCTTTCTTGTTCTCAAGGTGCACTATGAAGAGCTAAACGTCTTTGATGTTTCCATGTGCACTATTTTGAGGTTGTGATGTTGTCGTCAATGAATGTTGTTGTCAGTGGATGTTTCCTTCAGTAGATGTTTTTGTTAGTGGATGTTGTCGTTAGTGATTACATTATGAGAATGATGCTACGAGGCTTGCTAGGGTTTGAAGGACTGTGGAATGAAGCATGCAAGTGAATTTATAAGTTCTATCTGTATGAATATCTTGGATTGGCATCTACACATATCTTATTGAGTTGGTGCTCAGTTGAGGAGATTGGTGTCTCCAATAGGTTGGTGCCTACATCTTGTTGAGTTGGTGCTCAATTAAGGAGATTGGTGTCTCCAATAGCTTGCTGAATTGGTGCCAAGTTAAGGAGATTGTTGTCTCTAGTAGGTTGGTGCCTACGATATTTGTAATATTAGGTTGGTGCCTACAAACATTTATAAATATAAGTTTTATTATTTTCTCCCAATTGGGTTTCCATATTAAACTCTATGCATTGTGATTTGAGTTTACATGTTACTATTTTTTCTCAGCTAATGAATGATTTATGAATGGTTAAATAAAGTAAAAGGTATCTTATATTGATTCATACCCCCTTCTCAGTATAAGCATAAGTTCAATAATTGGTATCAGAGCAGGTTCCTTCATAAACAATTTAACCACTAGAAGGTAGATCTTGAGAACATATCGATTGTAAGGAAGGTCTCCCTACAAATAGAGCTCCTTTGTTCGATGGAACAAAATATGAAACATAGATTATAAGAATGAGGATATATTTCCAAGCCCTTGGGTTTGGTATGTGGAAATCAATCCCAATAGGTTATACAGATAAAGATGAGAAGGAGTCAAGTGAAAACAATGAAAAATCAATGGAGGTCATCTTGAGTGGCCTACTAGATTATGAGATTGTCAAGGTAATGAAGTTTACAACAACTAAACAAATTTGCGACAAGCTACAAAACATTTATGAAGAGATATCTGATGATATTTTTTGTTGCGAGTCAGAGACAAAAGAAACATAAGTTGTGAGAAATCCAAAAGGAGGATCTGGAAAATTCAAAGGAAGGGAAGATGGTGATGATAAAGAAGAATCTCTCTCCATAACCATGGAAAAAAAAACTCATCGATGAAGAAATTGAAAATAATTAAGAAGAATAAGAAATTTATGAGGAAGTGAATCTTGAAGCAAAACTCATTAGTGCCTTAGAAGAAATAGAAAAATTCATGGGAAAAAATAGAAAGAAGAAAGAGAAATTGTAGAAATATGAAGATTAGGATCATGATCTTGAAGAAAAAGAGAAAAAAATTATTATCCTGAAGACTCAACTATAAGAATCAAAGAGGATAGAAGAAGTGGTGAGAAGCTAGTTGAAAGAAAAGGGAGCAAGAAGAATCAAAGAAGGAAGAATGTGGAATTTCACTTTATGCTCAAAAAATGAAGAAAACTAATGGTACATTGACAATGGATGTTCAAAACACATGGCATGGGACCAGACCAAGTTTCTCACCTTGAAGGAAGAAAAAGGAGACAATGTTACTTTTGAAGATAAGGCTTCTACATGGATAGTTGGAAAATGTATTGTTGGAATATGTGTTGAGGTCTTGCCCCATCGACCTCAACACCTTATCTGGGATATAGACTAGAGTCCATTTTGAGTACCTGGAGGCTTGCATGTCTTAATGGCAAGTTCTCTCGCTGACAATCATGGGAATACATCAATGTCCCTTGATCGTTGGATCTTGCAAGTGGCTCGAAATCAACACATCTATTCGCACTTCGCCAGATGTACTTGGGTACCTTGGCACTCATTGACATCAATGGTGAGTTGCCTCGCATTGGTTAACGACATTCATCATTGGGTGGTAATCCAATGAATTATTTTCATGCTCGACATCGACACATTCATTCGCATGATTAGAATTGTACCATCAGGTTTCATAGCGAGTGAAGACTATACAATTTTCATGACTCTATCAACAGTTACAGCGGCATGACTACTGCTCTCTGAGAGTACTACAGTTCCACTTTCATACTTTCTCTTTTCGATGGTGCATTCATCAGCAGTTCATATCCCTCCACTTCACATTCTATGATCCAACAGACAACAGTCACAACTACAACAACAGTCACTTCTCATATGATCTTACAACAATGACATATTCCATGATCTAGCAGCCACATCAGCCATATTCCTATTGCATAGTTCATCAACATTTTGGGTAAGTGGAGGTATGTTATTTTCTACACTTTAATCATGTAATTCCTCAAACTGCTAGCAATGAATAATTTGGAAAACTCCCTCATTCCGTTCCCTTTCCTCTTTCACTTTTACGACTTATGCCACGTTGAATGAGGACATGCAACAAGTTCAGTTGGGGGGTAGGGGACATTATTCACTATCATCACTCCATTTTTCCACGACCATCATTCCATTTTTTTCGTCTCATTTACCAGTTATGAACATTTCTTTTCCAACGATACTCTGTTGCACTTTACTTCATAAGCACTGATATACATATTGGCATGATTCACACATACATAAAAACAAAAAAAGGGCTTTCTTATACTCAGTGATGTTTTCCTTATGCACATTGATAGCATACATTTTCCAGTAAAAATATGGGAAAATTATTATCATAAAAACAAGAGAACAAGTAACAAAATGAATGTTGTTAACACAAGAACCAACATTCTTTATATTCATGGTTGTCACACAAGAACCAACCATATGAAAAATGCCAGTTGTTACTCATGTAAATCCCATCCTGGAAAATAGTCATTATCATCACTCAAAACCAACATTCAGATGCCAAAATTTCTTAAGAAGATCCATGCATGGTTGCATGAGGACATGCAACAAGTTAAGTTGGGGGGCATGTTGGGGCTCATAAATGTCCTATTCTCATCCACCTTTCCCTTCATCATTCTTCACATTTCATCGCCCCATTAACCTTTCACAATATCATTTCCATAAATATACTTGGGTTTCACCTTATTGTTCTCCACTTTATTCATTTT
>ML778797.1:1537303-1550751 GCA_009831015.1 Picea engelmannii | reverse complement strand
AGGGCTCACCTATCAATCTATGGAAAACAATATTGGAAGTGTTGTCAAGTCTAGAATGATGGAAGATGGTGGTGAATAGATCCTAAAACTTGTTTCAACAATTGTTATAGCATGTGTTACAACAATTGTTTCAGCATGTGTTGTAACAACTATTTCAGAACAACATAAACATGTTACAACATTAGGAAATTTGATTAAACATGAGACATACATGATAATTATATTAAAATAATATGAAATATACGTTGTGGAATTTTCAAGCAACAATAAGCAATACTCCCCGGTGCATGGTCCCAATTATACTATGCATTGTTTGGTTTAGGAGACCCATGTGGACTATTGCCCAGATTCCATTACTGGTTGTGAGGGTGAAAAGGTGGATGGATATGCGAATGAAAGATGCATATGAAGACTATGTAAATGCATAAAAAGAAATCTAAACTACTTCTAACCTATCATATCCTAGATAGGAGCAAATTATAGTAATTGGATGAGTTGAAATTAAACTAAACTCTGCAAAACACATCAATGAGATAATTGTCATGAAGTTGATAAGTTAGATAACACATGCATACAAATGTATAAACAAAAAATTCTAAGTCATATTTCTGCATACATAAACGAATCATATGCTCGGGACATTAAGTGTAAGAAAGAATAACAAAGCTGCAAAAATAACATTTATTGCATCAAAAATATATATAAGTAAAGCATGTTTGTACATCCCATGTCACGATTGATACTTCACCCTGGATATGTGCTTTGTTTCGAAATTCAATCCCTATAGCCCCGACTTTTTAAAATAAAAGTTTCACTGTAACGAAATACCCTTGCATGTTGATGGAATAAAGCCCACATGGATTGTGAACTCACAAGGACTAAGAATATGTAGCTCACTCTGACATGTAGTTATCAAAACTCTAGCTCCTAGAAAGTAGGAGAAATACTAAAAATAGAAAGTCCTTATAATATGATGAAACTCATTGTGTATGTGGTGCTAAACCATGTGAAACCTTTGATGTATTGTATATGGAAGTTGCAATACTTCTAGTTAGCATGATGCAAAATCTGTCTACTGGTGCCACCAAAATGGTTGTGACCTTGTCATAATTGAGAAAAATGCCATTGATGCACTTTCACTCTTTGGATGTTGAAAAATTTCTACAAAGAGTGTCAGTCATGGGATTTAAAAACTAAGAATAGAAGATGATGAATACATTTTAATGAATGGTAAAGTTATATATGATGTTTCCAATGATGAACTAAGTTTTAAAACAAGCAAGGAATCAATGGTGCAACTATTGTCTATTTGCTAACTATTTTTTCTCATTCAATGGAGTTTAGGTACAACCGAACAAGTACTTGTTAGACCTATCATTATTGAGTAAGGGAACTTCTGGAGGGAGGGGGGAAAGTGTTACATCCAACACATCTAATACGTCAAGATCAACTAGAGGTGAAAAGGTTAGAAGAAAATTCCTTAGGCGCATGGAATTCTTTCTTGATGAAGGAGGTTCATTCTCTTATGACAATGAGAGCATAGGTGACGTCGAGGTTCCTTTGAGGTATAAACATCTAGTGAGACAATGGGTACCCAATTAACTTCCTCAGTTGGACACTGACTTCTATGTCAATGAGAGGATGTATCACATTGCTCCGTTGTTCATACATGGTTTGGGTCTTTTCTCCATGAATGGAATAAAGGTGAAAGATGTAGGACTTGTTGATTTGATGGAGTACGTGAGACCATGCTACAACTATCGATATTGGTTGAACTTGGTCCAAGATATGCCAAGTATGTGTAGATATGCAATACTTGCAAATTATATACAACTAAAAGACAATGATCACAATAAAGGAGCGACGATTATATTGATGGAAGACCAAAGGCATCGGGGAATATTGCAGGGCTTATTAACAATACAAGACCCGAGACAACAATAAAGAAACCCAATAGTATATTTGAGGGGCGTGAAGAAAATAAGATATTCATATGTGCAGTGAAAACAATAACTACAGGGGAAGAGTTGTTGGTCGATTACAATTTGAATTGAATTGATGGAAGCACTTCTATTATTGGGGTAAATATTTTCTACTAGTATAGCAAACCTGTAACTAATGTTTTCATTTTTATATATTTAACATATTTTTTAATAGCTTGTGCTTCTTATATTATTTTCTAACATTCTAAAATTCCATGCATCTTATAATGTGGCAAGGTGATCGTTGGAAGGCACCGCTTTGCTCGCAACATGTATAACTGTGATTTACATATAAATTCTTTATGAAAATAATTGAATTAACATGTTTATTTGTTGGTGTAGATGAGCACATTTTTAGAGCACGATGATGTGTGGGATGAAATATATGATTCCATCAACCCAATGGAAACAATTCAAAAGGCCTTGAGAAAGAAAAATAGAGAATTCATTGAATTGGCTTGGTGTAATCCACTTATAGAGGAGGGAAAAGAAAGGATGAAAATTTTAATATAGGATATTGAACAATTTGGAGTAAGCACAATTTTGTTTGATATCATTATATGAGAAATACTCAAACACTTTCTTTATATAGGAATTTTTTGATCCAATAGGACATTCTGATCATGGGGACATTCCTAGTAGTAGTGATGCACAAACCCCACAACATCCTAGCACAATCCACATGTTAGAATATAATGGATGTGCTCATTTAACCATAGACAATATAGCAATATTTTCACCCAACCATAGGCCGAATCCACCCCCGAGCACCTTAACCTTGACAGAGAATCATTCTAGAAGAAAACCCTAGACTGGATAGCCAAACAAAGGTGGCACACCTTTATCCAAGGATAACACACCAATAAAGAGTAACAAGAGATTATAGGAGAGTCTAAACCATAACCAAGAGAGATTCCAAGCCAAAAATGAAATCTACTAGTTGTAGTAGCTACAACAACAAATCTCCTCGAAAATTGTGCACAAACTGGTCAACTGCAATGCACAAAACTGTTGCTTCTGTAGTTCTGAGAATCCTGGCCAGAATGAAGATTGGCCTCCTATATTTATACTATTTCTGGTAGACTACCTGGGCTGACTTCTCATTCTGGGTACTAATTGTTTAGTATATAACATTTCCTTTAGTTGACTTCTTCTCTTGGAGGATAATAACCTAATACAAGTCCTTCTCTTAAGCCGACTTGTCTTCTAAGGTTATTAACCAATTAATTAGGGTTTGTTATTACTTCCCAAAATATTCTATTCTCATCAGGTTTACACATGGAGGTAAATACCTCCCGCAGCTACCATAATATCAACACTCCCTCCTAGCTAGGGAGGTATTGAAGGTAATGGTCTTGACTACAAACATACCATTCACCCGGTAGAATCAACATAGTCGTATATACTAACTCATGATTAGATCATGAGCACCATCATCACTATCAGTGTCATCAGCTGCATCATCTCTAGAAACCATACTCCATCTGAGTAATCAGACATGATGTTGGATAAGTCACTCACTTCAGAGAGTGACATAGGAGCCATTTTTCTGATCCAGACATATGTCCTAGAAGAATAAATGTCCTGGACCATTTTCCTTCTGGGGAGTCTCTATCCATTGATCATCCATCTAGGTGATAATCATTTCCAACACTACTAATAGTTTTCAAGGCAATCAGAACAATGTCATTCAATAGAACACAATTGTGTATATCCATAGTAGTACACAACTACAATCCAATGGTACACTGCCACACCAAGTAGCACATAGATACTTGATCAGTGAAATATAGTCACAATCAATGGAACACATCCACCACAGTAGTATACATTTACTGTCTAGAGACATACAGTCTCCATAACAATGATATCATCTGATATCAACCTGCACAGAAAACATTTTTATGATATAGACTTAATCATCTGGGCCATTCTTCCACTCACATCTGTGAGATCTGGAAGAGAATCTTCCCTCAAAAGGTAAAACATCAATGATGAGCTATCTGGACTATTATTCTCAAGCAAGGAATAATAATTGTCCCAATTTTTTAGCCTGGACCATTCACCTATCTGGGCCATTCCTCCGGCACTAAACAAAGTGCAACCTGGAGAGAATGAGTCTGCCCTAGGGAATGCCTGTCCCTGATTGTTGAACCTGGACCATTCACCTATCTGAGCCATTTCTCCGGCACTAAACAAAGTGAAACCTGGAGAGAATGAATCTGCCCTAGGGAATGACTGTCTAGACCATTTTCAAAGGAAATGATTGTCCTGCACCAACCTCCAAAATAGACCATTCTTCGAAATTGCTCACAACTGTGAGCTTCGAAAGAATGATTGTCTAGTGAGGTTGAGCAGTCTTCTTGACCACCACTAAGAGTGACCGTCAAGAAGAGAGATTGTCCTAGACCATTCCCCTACACTGGCCACAAGGGGAATCGATGTCTATGGTACATCAACAATCCATTGAACCATTTTCATTACGAAAATGACCGTTCAATATGGACCATTTTCCAAAATGGAAAATGCCTGTCCATCAGAAATATCAAACCACTTTCCGAACTGGAAAGGAACTACTCATCCTGGACCATTTTTCAAACTTGAAAAATGACTGTCCATAAATCAATAACACTTCAGTGCTCCCTCCAAACCTGGGAGTCACCTCTTCCTTTTTCAATAAGGAAGTCGTCTCCACGGGCTCCATCTTGAGTACACAAACTCTTTCATCTTGGATAGAGGCTTTACCAAAATGTCTACTTATCTGCTCATCTGTGGAGATATATATCGGAGAACCACTTTCTCTTTTATGTACTTCATCACGGAGAATGTAATGCTTGATCTTAGTGTACTTCGGTCTTTCTGGAACACTGGTTTTCTGAAGGCTTCATATAGCTATGATCATTATAGTATATCATAGTTGGATTCAACTTTTTTGTTTCCTACTATCTCATAACATCGTGGAAAGGCTCAAACTGGAACATATCCATGTGGAACTTCTTCTATCATCATGAGAGTTTTTCATGGATTAGCAATCCATCGTCCTGGACTTCTGAGTAACCATTCTGATTTTTATCATAAAGGGTTTTCACCATGCTTCTGTTGTGCATGAGAGGCTCTCCACCAAGTTGTCTTCTTCCATCTGCATATAAAGGTCTCTTCCTGGTATACCTCAAAGTCTTGAGGTTGTTCTACATACATTGTTTGTTCAATTATTCTAGAGAACAGTCTTTGCATTTAACTGATGTAAACTCCAACCCATGGATATTGTGGATGATATAATGGCTCATGTAGAGGTATGTTTGTTTTACTGGAACAATCAATCATCATAGTCTTCGCCCTCCATCTGGGAGAACCTCTAGTTCTGGATCTCACAATGCTTACATTCATAAGTCTTCTATACATAGTTCTTCATCAGTTCCTCTGCTTGATTATTTTTAGTGAGTTTAGATCAAGATGGTAGTCATGTGATTCTCGATACAATGACTGGTGTTTCTGGATTTTCCTTCTCTCTTGGAATCTTCATGTTCTTCCTCATGTTTTTCTTTATCTCTTAGGTCCATGGAGTTTTCTATATATTCCATGCCCTAAAAATTTCAACTTCTTTCTTTCATCATCGGATCATGGATGTGGATGGACAGCCAGGGATACTTTAAGGCTTGTTTTCGAATAATACTTCTTCTAAAGTCAATTTGAACATGCGCTGCTCTTCATGTTTTCTACCATTGATGGGAACATGGATAGATACTTCATCATCTTCAATGGATCATATTATTTAGGATTATCTCCCTCCTAATCCTTGTGTCATGCATGAATGCATGCTCTTCTTTTGGAAATATGTAATCAGCTCCCTCCATTTAGGAGAGTCCATGCTTTCTTCTACATCCTTATTGCCTTCTGTAAAGTGTCACAAATATTTTTCCAATTTCCTCTTGATTGCTGACTTCTTTCTTTCTTTACTTCTTCTAGGTTTCTTCAAGATTGATTTTGATTTCGGCTTATGTTGCAGCTGTTACTTATGTAATAGCTTCCACATGAATCGTTACCAGGGGTTATTGATTTACTTCATCCTTTCATGTGTATTGCCTGACTTGTAGTCATTGTGATAACAATCCTTATCTTGTTTTTCTTCCATAGGTATAGTTTCTCTTTGAACATATTATCTTCTAAGAAATAGATATGCAAGATATGTACATAAAACATGGTATGTACAAGAACTATGAAGAGTATTGTTACCTTTTCTTAGAAGAAGAAGTCTATTTTGTCCTGCTTGGATTTCTTTGAGGGTTCATTTTCTTCGGAAACTAATGCTTCGTGTGTTTCCTTCCTTTTATTTAACTTGGGACAATGATTCTTGTAGTGACCATATTTTCGACAATTGAATCATTGTATTTTTGACATATCTTTCTTTTGATTTGGTTTCTTTCTAGAGCCAAACTTCTTTTTATTCGTGAAATTCTTGAAATTTGTTGTGAAGGTTTGATCATCGTATTTCTTTTGGGGTTTCTCTTTTGTACTGATCCTAGATTCTTCTTGTGCACAACAAGTCCAAATTTCTTCAAATGTAGGGTACTCCTTCCTTATGTTCATGCTTGCAGCAAATGCATCCCATGTCTTGGGAAGACCATTGAGTACTATATTTACCAGTTCCTTCTATGAAATGATCTCTTCAATAGCTTGTAGTTGATATCTCAACTAAAAGATTCTCACAAAGTATGATGTTATGATGTCATCATCATTCATTTACATGTCACAGAGCTCATTCTTCAGACTCATTACCTGTCCAATTTTTCTGACTGAGAAGAGGTTTATTAGGGCATCATACATCTTCTAAGATGAATCAATATGGGAGATGTAGGGTATCAAGTGGTATTTTATAGAATCCACTATGATACTCATGGCATTGATGTCATTGTCTTTGAATTTCTCCATAACTGCAACGTTCTTCGGTTCCTTCTCTATTCCTTCTTCAAACTCTGGTTCCACAATCTTTCCTTTCACGATATCCAACACTTTATTCTTGGCAAGGATGAGATCAATCCTTGTCTTCCATGCTCTGAAGTTAGAATCCCCTTCTAATTTGTTTTCTGACTTCATAGAGTAAGTCATGGCTACTTTGACTTTGTCAACCCTAGATTTGACCAAAAACTCAAACTTGACGTCTTAGCTTGCTGAGAGTACCAATAGTTGCACTAGGCTAGGGCACACTAGTATATCTGGAAACTAGGTCAATCCCTTCACTTAAGGTTCCTCAACGAGAGGGTTAGGGTTTCATTGTTGCAACAAAAAGTGGCTGCAACTGCAACTGCAACTGAGCAAGTCCTCTCAATCTATCTTCCAGTAGTTAGATTGTCCGAAGATAGTGTGGGCCCATAACCTATTAGAATATAATGGATGTGCTCATTTAACCATGGAAAATATAGAAATATTGTCACCCAACCATAGGCCGAAGCCACCCCCGAGCACCTTAACCTTGACAAAGAATCATTCTGAAAGAAAACCCTAGACTGGATAGCCAAACAAAGGTGGTGCACATTTCTCCAAGGATAGTGCACCAAGCAAGAGTAACAAGAGATGATCAGAGAGTCCAAACCATAACCAAGAGAGAGTCTAATCCAAAACTGAAATATTCTAGTTGCAGCAGCTGCAATAATATCTCTCCTCCAAACTTGCGCACAAACTGGCCAACTGCAGTGCGCACAAGTGTTTCTTCTGTAGTTCTGAGAATCCCGGCCAGAATGAAGACTAGCCTCTTGTATTTATACTATTTTTGGCAGACTGCCTGGGCCAACTTCTCATTCTGGGTACTAATTCTTTAGTATATAACATTTCCTTTAGCTGACTTCTTTTCTTGGAGGCTAATAACCTAATACAAGTCATTCTCTTGAGTTGACTTGTCTTCTAGGGTTATTAACCAATTAATTAGGGTTTCTTCTTGCTTCCCAAAATATTCTATTCTCGTCAGGTTTACACATGGAGGTAAGTACCTCCCGCAACTACCATAATATCAACACCACATACTCGAGAGGATATTTTCGTCTCCATTTGTGGCTCATAGGAATAAAATTTTTGCGGCCCATGAGATTCCCCCACTGCACACGCTAAACTGTGCATGTGATGTTCTACAGAGAAAATCTCATGTGGATATTCGTTCTGCACTGCTAGAGTATTTTTATCTCGAAGCATCACATGTTCAAAGATCGGTAACACTCTCCATCAAATTTTTGGTGGACGATAACTTGGTTCCCTTGAAGATAAAATAAATCTCAGGTATTTTGGAATATCTTAAATAGTTCCTACCATTTTATTTAAACCTACATCTTTCATATTATTTTAATCTAATTATCATATTGTTTTCCAAGAAACAATGTTTTTTATAAGACCTTGCATGACAAGGCTTTAGATATTTTTGGGCCCACAATTCGCAGATGGTGGAATGCCCAAAATAAATATTTGAAAAACAATCTTATAAACCATATGGTCGTCGTGTTTGGTGATTCTTTCAACAAGTCCGAAATCACCTCAAGGGTCGGTACATATTTGGAATATGTCAAAGATCAATATAGGGTTCAATTGAAAAACAACCATAAGTATGAACATCCTCTGGCCATTCCTGAGAGGGAATGGAACAATATACAGGACAACACAAACGAGAGTGCATTGAGACACAAAGGGAAGACAGGACTTGGTCCTAGAAGGTAACATATGATATTTTGAATTGAATATGATGAATTTCTTTACTTCTACAGAAAAAATAGCTATATCTTATAACATACTTGCAACTTTTCATAGGTTCCCAAACAAGTCAAAAGAAACCAAACCAAGACTAGAAAAACATGGGAAACACAAACTTAGCCAAGGTGGTTACCCGAGATTAAAAGCTTCAATTGTAAGTACCAAATAATTTATTCATATTATACATATCATCATGCACGTTTAATTTAATTCTAGCCAATAAGAAAAAATATTGATCTTATGCCATGCGATGCAGAGGGATACATTGAACAGTGCCACCATAGAAGAAGACTTGATGCCTGACTTTCAAGCAGTGGTGGAAAATTTAACAAGAAAGAGGCAAACACAATATGACCCTTTGAATGAGTTGGTAAATAAAATGAAAAGATTGTTGTTGTTGATTACTTGTCAAATATATTGACGATTGATTTAATGCATCAATTGATGTGTTTATTTGTTTTAAGCAAGAAAGAAACATCGGTTCATTCGATGGTGGTAGGAAAAAAACCCATTATTATAGTGGTTTTTATACCCATCATGGTCGGAGGGTCTTAAGTCAGCAGACTAATCAAAAGAGAGGACAACAGACTAGTCGACTCGAAAGTCGACATTCTAGTCGAAACATGAACATAATTTGACTATCCATTCAAAGGAGTGAAATATGGAATAAGAGGTGTTAGAGACAACAAAAAAGGGATCATCATGCAACAATCTAGAGGAGGCATTTGTAATGTCCCCATTTTTGGACATTATTATGTTAGAGAGTGTTATGCCTACCATAGTAGCCAAATGGGGGTGACAATGAGTTCAAGAGTTATTCAACAGTTTTATTGGGCCCAAATTTCATCGTTCAACATATTTCATCATCAAGATCCATTCTACACAACTTTTCTTTGGTTTCGTTGCATTCCGATGATTTCCGTAATTTTGAGTTATTATGGGTCATATTTTAATTAATTTCACTAAGAAGGTAATTTTGGGCATAATACTTGAATAAAACTCTTAGTGTAATATCTCATTAGAATCAGGAGGAAGAGAACTACATGATTAGATGATGAGAAGTGACTTCCAGTGGCCAAAGAAGCCATAGGGACGAATAAATCACTTTTTAGAGGCAAAAAGGTTAATTAATTAATAATGTGATTTAATTAAGGAATAATAAAAATAAAGTAAAAGTCACTTGGAGAGAAAAGGTGAACAAGGGGGATAAAAGAGAGATAGGGGCCTTTGTTTTCTCATTATGTTTTTTTATCATTTTGATGGCTTGCTTCTTGCTAGAGAGCCCATGATATTTGGGGGTTTTGACTGAACAAACCCTAGAGATCAGATCGATGGTGAAAGATCCCACCTTTCCTGATCCAATCTTGTCCAAGGAGGTGAAATATTCCTCCCTCACCATTATACATCAGTTACTATTCAGTTACAGGAGCAGTGGAGGAATCATGGCACAATTTTGGAGTGTTTCTGTAGAGACAGGACACACTGTTCTTGAGAGAGGAGTTCATGTTGGGTTGTAGACACTGGATTTGAGAGATATATCACTTATGAGGTGCTAGTTATCACAATGATGCCTTTTTTATTCAATGATTGAGTGGTTTCTTCAGCCCATTCACTCTACCATTCAGGAGGATGATTTTTCTCTTGAGGAGGGTGCAATGTCCATTGAGGATCTTGTGTTCTGAAGGGGAATACCTTTCCCAATAGCCTGGAGCTTTGGCATAGGGGTTTCCTAATCCCCTATTTATCTTTTGGAATTTGGTTTTAGTGACTTAGAGGCCATATTATTGGAGGCCAAATTATCGGCTTGCTTTAGCTAGTGAGGGCACATCTGTTCTTAGAGACATTGTTCTTAGGCACATATGTTCTTAGCACATCTGTTCCAGTTGAGCTACTACTCAAATATTTCTCATATCTTCTTGCCATCACCAGATCTATATTCACACATAGTTTTTCAGAGGTTTGAGGCCATCAGAGAGGAGGCCATGCTTTCCTTGGTCTATTCCATCCAGGAAGTGCGCATTGTGAGAGAGAGGGCATCACCTACAACAACGGGTAACAGTTGGACTTCAGTGTTACTTGACATTTAGCTTGGAGAGGCTTTTGGAAGCCTATATCTTCATATCTATATTGTATCTTGGAGGCATCATTAGACACACACTCTATTCTATTATATGTATTCCAGATCTGCTCCATTCTGTTTGAGGTTAGCTATTATTATAAATAAATCCAGATTTGAGGTATTTGTGGCCATTTCTTGTGTTACTTGTATTGCATCTTGTTGATTATATTCCACTGCTATATATACATCCTTTACTTACTGCAAAAACACAATCAAACCATAATATTAAACCCTAACGCAACTCAAGAAGACAAATATGCAAAGTGTTCGAAGAAACACCACAACAAGAAAACACATAAAAACATCAATGTTCCAAGCAAATCTGTTTGGGAACATTACAGTGGTATCAAAGCGAATTTCCTTTGCCATCGTGTGATATACATTGATGATCTAGAGGAGAGATGGATTTTGTGGATTTTGTAGAAGATGTCATATATTGTAATGAGGAATATTATGCCCTTAGTGAGACATATGGATCTACAGGCCCAGGAGGAGAGGCATGGCTTCGAGCCAATTGACTATATACATACCTATCAATATGAGGAGAGTGAGTCACCTCTTTTGGGGAGTCTATTTTTAGATCAGGTTGTGGAGACTGGAAATTTGATGGGATACTCACTTCTAGGACCGGTCTACAGTGATGAGGATGCACTCCTTATTGGTCGGGATGACCATATCTCATGTCTGGACACATATGTATGGGAGCCAGGTGCAGATGACATTATCAGAGTGAGCGAACAGGATGATACAACTTCCCATACAAGATACAGTGCGATTCAGATGGGGTTACCAGTTGGTGATGATGTGCAGTGGCATACAAGAGGAATCAATAGCATAGTGGACAGTGGGAAGTTCAGTGCCTTATCTTTTGAGGTGTGTGTTTTTGGTGATTCCATTATTGACACTAGCAGTGAGAGGCATGAGGTAGCACCTCAACAAGATTGTGATCATGAGTCACGACACTTGACATGACAATTGAGAGTCAGTGGGGAAATGATCATGGCATCCAATAAATGCATTGATTATATGCACACATTGGTGGCAGGTTATTGTTGGAGGGACTTGATGGCACATGATAGTCCAGATGGGGAGATTTCCATTGATGACTTCCATACACTCAGGGAGAAAGTGACTGTGATGAGGGTCGACTACCAACAGTTGTTGATGGATAGAGATTAACTATTGGAGTTTGGCAAGATGTATCACAAATCACCGAGGGAGAAGGATATTGAGGTGGACCTACTCATTCATGAGTTTGCGAGCACATGGGGATTATTGAAAGGTGCACAGACAACCCTTCAGGAATCAGGGTCCATATTAGAGGAGCTCCTTGATGAGACTAGACGGGGATCCTTCATCTATCTCAGCAGAGAGCCATATGTTTACTTCATCTACTTCACCAGAGGATGTTGGTGTGTTGGTAGAAGAGAACCAGTTGATGGAGGTGCGTTAGGGACACCCAGGATCATTGATGGATATGGAGAGATGTGACCAGAATATGTTGGAGGATATCTATCTGTTGTAGGGAACACCATTCATGAGGGGTTATGAGATAGTTTGTCTTACACATACACCCGGGGTTTCCAAAGCCATGGGAAGGAATGAGGACACTTTCATTGGTGTTTTAGGATTGGATGACATCCATATAGAGGTTTACCCAGCAGTACACCTTGGATACATGTGTTGGGTGTGTGTTATATTCTTTGCATGTGTGTGTGTGTGGGTGCATCAGATACGACAACTGCGTCTGACGATCCCTTCACATAGGGCTCTGCCGTGTGCGCCGGGCGCTTTCCTAGGGGGGTCCCAGGGGGGGGCAGGTATTCCCCCCCTGGTTACGTGTAGCATTTGGGGCAACGCCCCAAATTTTTTTTTTTCGGCGGTTTTCGCTATTTTTAGCGGATTTTTCTATTTTTAGATGATTTGTAAATTAATCCCGGATTTAGGGATTAGGGTTTTGGTATCTACGGAATACCTAAAAACATTGTATATATTGTATGGTGAATGGTGAAATTTGAGATAATGAAAATAAGAAAGGTTTTCCCGGTTGAGGGTTTCCGGTAAAAGTCTTTGTGTATTCTGTGTATGAGCCATTGATTAATTTTTGTATTGCTTAAGAATCTATATGCATTGCTTTACTTCGCAGGTTTAAAACCTACATGTGGTATCAGAGCACATTTTTGGCTTCAGAGGGACGCCTTTGTTGCTGAGGGTTTGGCTCGATCTTGATAGATCAAGTTTATCTTGGGTTTGTGATAAACCTGGGTTTAGTGGGAGCTTTTGCAGTGGAGATTCGAGTAAAGTAAGAGGAATGGCGAGCTCATCTAGAATCGAGATAGAGAAGTTCAACGGTAAAAACTTTGAGCTATGGAAGCTCAAGATGGAGGACCTTCTTGTAGACAAAGAACAATGGATCACTGTGGATCCCGGTACACAGCCTACTGGTACACCATCTACAAGCACACAGGCTATTGGTACACAAACTACCAGTACACAAACTACTAGTACACCAGTTACTGGTATGTCAAAGGAAGATTGGGACAAGTTGGACA
Organism: Picea engelmannii; assembly: GCA_009831015.1. Classification (NCBI taxonomy): domain Eukaryota; kingdom Viridiplantae; phylum Streptophyta; class Pinopsida; order Pinales; family Pinaceae; genus Picea; species Picea engelmannii. Next base: position 1,537,366 of record ML778797.1, on the reverse strand, counting down.
GAAGAGAAAGGAGTACCATTCGACTCTGCCTGGCAGATTCGGTGTTGTTGAATGTCTCGGGAG